>JAOVYW010022125.1:5302-17692 GCA_025775045.1 Hiodon tergisus | reverse complement strand
GAGTGGTGAATGCGACCTGTGGACCCGGGCCCTCTACTGTCGCCTGAGTGGTGAATGTGGCCTGTGGACCCGGGCCCTCTACTGTCGTCTGAGTGGTGAATGCGAGTACATTGTTAGCCATAAGCCATAAGCATGGCTGTCCTCTTAACAGATGGGGTATACACTCCTGTAAGTGATGGTTCATGTTTCGTGTTTGAAAGGGAACGTAGGGTTATTATCAGAACTTAATTTTCCTGAAAGAGAAATGTTAACCGTCACTTTACAGTTATTGCGATGCTGTGTTTGCTTGGAAGGAAAAGGAGAGGAATTTAGGAATTTATGACGCCCATCGTCAGACATGCTGTTGCTAGATTTGGCATTAATGTTCTGAATTCCGGGATTCTTAAAGGGAAATAGCCCATTAGTGATGGTTAATATTTTTATTTCAGAGAACCGGGGTTATTACAGTAACCCTAAGTTGTTTTTTTGTTTTGTTTTTTACTCTTGTGATTTGTGTTCTGTGGCGTATGTTGCCAGACACACTTTTATTGCCCTAGCTGTGCATTACTGGGATTTCCTCATGGTGTTTTTTAATGGTGACAGTTGGTGTTCATTTATTAAGTTCAAACATCTGAAACGTGACTTTCATTGCAATTAATTCCTCTGTATGTGGGCGTCGTGCAGGAATAGGTGTGAGGCAGTTGTAGTTTGAGCATTGCTATTGACTGACTGGGACCGCTTGCACAGTGTAACGTGGCCCGGCTGCACGACCGTGAGCATGTGATCAGCTGCAGTGTGTCTGTGTCCCCACAGAGCTGGAGGGCAACGAGAGGTGGCTGCAGACTCTTCTTCACGAATTACGTAGGTCTACCTCCCATTTCCGTAACACACCGTGACTGTGATCACCACTCAGGGTGTCCGTTGTTAAGCGACTGCGCAGGTGCTGCTCGGCTGCCCTCTGATGCTAGGCTGTGGCCCCCGCCCTCGTCCAGCGCGCCAGCTGTGGGGTGCCCATGGCTCTGCGTAACCCTGCGCGCGTGTCTCCCCTTTACAGACAAGTCACGGGCTTTCTCTCCGCACGGGGAGGGCAAGAAGAAGGGCTCCGCGGCAGAGGACGTCCGGCCCACACCCCTGAGCCGACCCGTCATATCGCCCTACCAGCTTCCCCCCCGGGACATGACCAAGCTGAGTCCAGACCAGCACCTGCTGCACTACAACCCTGGTGAGTGTGACCTCTACCCCACTGCGCTCAGTCCTCCTGCATCCCCCTCTGCCTTTCTCGCTTTTCCTCAGTCTGTGTCCCTCTCTCACTCCTCTTTTCCTCCCGACGTTCCTCGTTGCTCGGTTGTCCTGACTGCTGGATATCGGTCTCTCTCCGCACAGCATTCCCGCAGTCTGCCCATGGCATTCCCCTCAGCTTGCAGCAGGATAGTGGTCGCCTAGCGGCAGTTCGACCCCTGCACATCCCTGAGCCGCCCCCGCTCATTTCCTCCACCAAGCCCGGCGGCTCCATCACACAGGTAAACCGTGGCTCAGCCCGCCACTCAGTTGTTCCGCTCGTCCCCTGATCCAGCTGACCCCAACCCCTCTGGTGCCTTCAAAGGGTACACCGGTCCAGTTGCACAGCCCTGCCCACGGGTCAGAACACGGGAAAATCCCTGCCGGGTCCCTGGGCCTGTCCTGGATGGAGCAGAAGAAACTGGGTGAGTCCAAGTGTTTGGAGTGGGTGGCGCACTCCCAGCCCTGGTTCGCTGGTGAGTTGCTCTCCTCTTTTGCTCATTTAAGACAGCTGTACACTCGCTTTGCCCGCCCTGACGCCGCTGCTCTGTTTCGTCCTTACCCTCTTTACACACATATGCAGGGCCTTTCCCTGTGGTGAAGCAAGAGCAGCTGTCTCCCCGCGCCCAGGCCGAAAACCTGTCCACCCAGGGGACCTCGCAGGACATGGTCACAGGACGAGGTAAGGGGAATCTCGTCCGGGTTGCGCTCTGGCCCTGCCCTGACCGGCAGTTCGCCACCCTCACTCTCATTCTCATGCCGCCCCTATGCCTTAGGGTCTGTGCCAGCTGTGCAGGGTGGCAGCATAACCAAGGGCATCCCGGGCACCAGGGTTCACCAAGAGACGCCCGTCTCGTACCGAGGGGGCTCCATTACTCAGGTAGGACAAAGGGCTGGATGTTCTGCTGTGAGAGCCATTAACCTAAAGGGACTTGGTTCAAGCATTGAGTTCAAAAAGGTCCAGATTACGCCCATGTGCCTGACTGGCAATGTGGTAGCCAATGGCAACAGATGCAGAGTCTTCCAGTATGATGTAACCACAACAATGACGTATCTCCCTCCCCATAGCAACAGGCGTATTGCCGACCCCTGGTCTACTTTTAATTTCCCTGTTTGTTCTCTCCTCAGCTAGCTACCAGAACTGAATCACAGCAATGTTCACCCACTTAGCACACAATAGCCGTTGTGTACGTTGAGTTTAATTTTCTGACTGGATGGTTAAGCAGTAGGTCGTGTCATGATACTTGGGGTCTGACGTCCGCTATTTTCTGACGTGTTGCTGCGGAGCACTGCGAAGAAATGGGAAGATCCGGTTACCGGAGCCCAGTCTTTCAACGGCTCTGTGCCCAGGCCCCGACCTTTGTGGCTGTTGCAGAGATGAGTTCTCCTGTTTCTGGGGAGGGCTGTATGTAATCAAATTGGGTCACAAAATGTTCCTTTATTTTAACCCTTCTGACCGTTTAGTGTCTAAAATTTTGTGATGATGACCCAATGTGAAAGCACACCCAAGTGCTTCTGGCAGGAAGCGTGGGGAGTTCATGTAGAGAGGGACATATGTCACCCTAGCTCACGCTCACCCGCTGATTTGATTACATTCCCTTCCCATTAGAGCCCTTCCCAGAAACAGGAGAGCCCATCTCTGCAACAGCCGCAAAGGTCAGGGCCTGGGCACAGAACACAAAAGTTTAGTCCTTCGTGGCTGGAATTTTATCAAGGGTTTACTTTTTGTCTGCAAAATTTGAGTGCCCTTTTTTTTCTGAAGCCTGCGAACTCTAGTGTAGTGTAACTATAGTGTGTAACGAACAGACATGTTATTGTTATGGATGCAGTGAAGTGCATATCCTCACAGTGAGGACTGCTGTGGGATCTGTCTGCCCGCCTGAACCCCTTCACTCCCATACAGGGCACGCCGGCAGATGTGCTGTACAAGGGGACAATCACCCGCCTGATCCGGGAGGACAGCCCTAGCCCGAGTCGGGCAGAGCGAGCCCGCGAGGAGGCTCACTCCAAGGGCCATGTGGTCTACGAGGGTATCAGCGGTCACATTCTCACCTACGACCGTAAGTACGGGGACACAGCACTCTGACTAGCTCAGACGTGTAAGGTATCAGTAGACCGATTTTCTTCCTGACCAACAGAAAGCAGTTTGGGTCCTCATTATGTGCTGTCTTAATTTAAAAGATCTTAGCGCTTTATTTGAGTTGATTTTGACTGCAGCAAGACAATGTATTGTCATGCTGTGTAAGGATCTTTTATAACGTCATTTGAAGACAGGAGATATGTACTCATTTACACATACTTTTATTTGACCGGTCTGAGCTGAAACGATGTGAGCTGAAGGGGTTTTCTAGCCATGTGCTTTGTCTTTAGGGGCAGCAGCTCAGAATCCTAAAGAGGAGGGTCGGGGCTCCGGAACTCCTGGTGAGATTTTGGGGCTGAAACGACCCTACGATGTCATGGAGGGGGGAATCACCCGAGGGTTGCCCATACGGGACCCACTGTCTGCTGCCAACTGTGAAGGTGTGTTGGGTCTTATACTTGTGATATTGGGATGTCCCTGCCACACAGGGGAAGGGTGCGGTGTCCCAGCACGTTGCTAACAGTGCTGCCTCTGTGTGTCCTTCAGGGCTCATCGAAAGGGCTATGCCCCAGGAGAGGCAAAGCCCCCACCACTTTAAGGAGACTCATCACAACCGTGGTTCCATCTCGCAAGGTAAGGGTCCGCCGTCGGGTACCCAGCCGACCACGTGGTATGGGGACCCGGCCACAGCCAGTGACCGAACCCTCCTTTTCGCCCTGCACAGGAATCCCCCGTCATGTAGACCCTCAGGGTGAATACATGAGGAGGGAGGTGAAGCAAATGAAGAGGGAGAGCTCGCCCTCCAGAGGCTCTGGCCCGCCCACCGATGCCCACAAGGGGCGCCCCCACGAGAGCCTGGTGCCCACGGTGAAGGAGGGGGGTCGCTCCATCCACGAGATTCCACGTGAGGAGATGCGACACCTTCCCGAGGCAGGTGCCGTGGTCAAATCTGCCAAGGAGGGGTCCATTACGCAGGTGAGCCCATGCCGCCTCAGGAGGAAGAGAAACTTGGGGCGTGCTCAGCACTAAACGCATTTCCCTGCTTCTCCCTGGTGTAGGGAACGCCGATGAAACAGGAGTCCGGTGGCTCGGGGAAACGGCACGACGTGCGCTCCATCATCGCCAGCTCCCAGCGCTCCTACATCGTGCCCCCACACCCGGAGCTGCGGGGCTCCGAGCGAGGCCGCTACGAGGAGGGCCTGAAGGCCCGGCCCAGCGCCGTGGTCAGCACCGCCAGCTCCCTGTCCCGTGCCTCCCCACTGGCCCTGGGGGCCGAGCAGGGGGCCAAGGCCCACCACAGCCCGCTGGGCTACGAGGAGCACAAGACAGCCCTCCGGAGCGCCTACCCCGGGCCCGGCCACCGAGGCTCACCCGTGTCCTCCCGGGAGTCCGGACAGCGGCAACACGAAGGTAGGCCTCACTCCTACCCTGGCCTTCCCGTCGGCTCACTTCCAAACCCTCTCCTTCTCATACAGTGTTCACCTCCACTGCAGGTTCCAGTAAAGCTCAGTCCCAGGAGCGCAAGGCCACCCCCACTCCACGAGAGATGAACGCCACCAAGTCCCCGCTGACGGGCGTGGCTGAGCACCACCCCTCACTGGCCTCCTACGAGCGGCTCCTGGATGTGTACCGCGGGCAGATTCCCCTGGCCTTCGACGCTGCCGCCCTGCCCAGGGGCATCCCCATCGACCCATGTACGAGTGATCTCATAGCCGTCGCTTGCGGACACGCCCCCTGGCGCATTCTGGATCTGCCCCCTCAGCTCATCTTCTCCTTTTCCGTTCCTGCAGCCTACTACCTGCCTCGCCACCTGGCCCCCAACCCAGGCTACGCGCATCACTACCCGCCCTACCTGATCCGCGGCTTCCCCGACACGGCGGCGCTGGAGAACCGCCAGACCCTGCTCAACGACTACATCACCTCCCAGCAGATGCACCAGTGGCCGGCGGCAGCCGCCATGGCCGCCCAGCGCTCGGACCTCCTGCGGGGCCTGTCCCCCCGTGAGCAACCCCTCACCCTGCCCTACTCCACAGCCCCCCGCGGTGAGGCTTCTCTCTGTGCGACCGTGCACCTGCCGTCCGGCCGCCTTTAACACAGGGCGGGCTTCACGCCACCGGAAGCGGATGTCTTTGCTCGGTCCTCCGTTCCTCCTCCTCCTCCTCCTCCTCTTCTTCTTTGTGATGTTTCTCTTCCTTCTTTGCACTTTGCCTGTACTTTTAATCTAGGTTTATTCGCTTCTTTATCAGGGTCGCTGTTGTAAATTTAAGCATCATTCATTTCATTCGAGGTATCGTCTAGATAAACTTTTGACAGAATTTATTGATGAACCCACACAACTTGTTTTTAAAAGGTGTTTTATAGAAAATGTATTGGAATGCAAAATAAGTTTGCTTTTTTTTTCTCCATCCATTGATCCACCTCCAAACCAAATAACGTTACCGGTCGACCTTCACCTGACCTTCAAATCCAAATTGTCCAGTGCCTGCCTAAGGAGTTGTTTCTAATGCTGTGCTCTCTCTCTCTCTCTTTCCCAGGCATCATCGATCTGTCTCAGGTGCCACACTTACCTGTCCTGGTCCCTCCCTCCGCAGGGGCGTCCAGCTCCCCCATGGATCGCATCACCTACATCCCAGGGGCGTCCAGTGCCTTCCCCAGCCGGCCCTACACCACCTCCCCCATCTCACCAGGTATGTCTGAGACCTCGAGTGGACTTTCAGTGTTGCAGTGGAGAGGAAGGCTCCGTTTGCCATTTGTGTCAGTGAAAGGATTTAACCAGCGTGGCATGCGACTCCTGTTTCCTCCAGGCGGGCCCTCCCACATAAGCAAGATGCAGGGGGGCTCCTCGTCGTCCGAGAGGGACAGGGACCGGGATCGGGAGAGAGAGCGCGAGAGGGATCGGGAGAGAGAGCGCGAGAGGGATCGGGAGAGGGATCGCGAAAGAGAGCGCGAGAGAGAGCGTGAGAGGGACAGAGACAGAGAGAGAGAGCGCGAGAGAGACCGTGACCGGGAGAAGCCCAGCTCGCTCATCCATGGCAACGTAGAGCACGCCCCCATCTGGAGACCAGGTGAGGGCAGCTCCTCTGGTGTCATCTTTAACCTTTGTCAACTATCCACACTAAACTCGTGAACTTGCGGGTATTCCCCTTTTTTCCACGCCAGTAAAAAAAAGTCTGCTATTGTCCTCTGCTGTGTTATGGATTGTGACCTTCTGTTCCACCCAACGCAGGCACGGAGCAGAGCTCTGGTGGGAGCAGCAGTGCTGGCACCAGCCGTCCGACCATACATTCCTACGGCCACCAGCACTCACCCGTGTCCCCGCGCACCCAGGACAGCCAGCAGCAGCGACCCAGTGTGCTGCACAACACTGGCGGAAAGAGCATGTCCGTCTACTCTGACCACGGCAGCCCCTCCGCCGTCAGGTGGGTTTCATCGCCCTCTTACCCTCAGGCCAGGAAGCTTACCATGGTACAGGCGGATTTGTTGACTGGCCTTCTCTATTTTGTGGTCCCCCCCTCCAGATCTTTGCCTTCGGGCTCCTCACGCTACCCAGGCTACAGCGGCCACCTGCAGAGAACCGGCGTTCCTCCGGAGGCCTACCTGCAGAGTCTGGACTCGGGCGGGCCGAAGGAGCTCTCCCGGGGTTCAGAAAGCAGCAAAAGTCACGGCCGGGGAAGCAGCAGCAGCCTGTCCAAACACCCGCAAGACCAGCACGGCTCCTCCTCCTCGTCCTCCTCCTCATCCTCCAGCAAGTCTGAGCCCAAGCTAGTGAGCCCTCCCTCAGGGGGCGTGTTTGGAGGCGCCTATCCTCCGGCCGCCGCCCACCTGGGCCGGCCACACCCACTGCTGCCCCCTCACCAGCACCCCCAGCCCCAGTCAGAGAACCCGCCCGGCGCCGCTAGTAGGGAAAAGACTCAAAACAAAGCGATGTCCGTTCAGGAACAGGAGCTCCAAGCACTCGGTAAGACCACTATGACTGCGGCCAGCTTCATAAACGCGATAATCATGCGTCAAATTTCGTTCGATGCGGGATTGACGGAGACGGGCTCACTCATGGCCAACAGTGCGCAAGATGGTAAGATGCTCTGGAATACAGGTCCCAACACCCCCCCCCCCCCTTCCCCTTCCTTAACTCCTACCCCTGTTTGTCAACTATTGCACGTTGTGGTGGGTTGCATCATGAATTGGTGATATGTATATTAATCCATTGAGACACTTCTGCTTATATGTTGTGCTTTTAACTAATGTGCATTTTTTCTGCATTTATAGACTTGGGGAGGTGGGTGGGAAATCTAACCTTAAATTCCAGATGTTTCTGCATCATCTTAATGCCTTTATGTAGTAGCATCCCCTCCCCTCTTTGACCTCATTGCACTTGCAGTGAAATCAGGTTTTCTGCAGATGGACAGTCATGCATTTCTTGGTAATGAATCTCAGGCGATCTCTGTATTAAATTAATTAAAGTGATCAGTATAACTACGGATCTTACCATCTCGCAGGCATCATCAGTATTACTCTGACTTACATGGACTGTAGATATATTGTAGTTTGCGCAATAGTGCTATAGACTGTGAGTAGCTCCAGCAGTGAAGAATACAGTAATGCGAATGAGCCCCTGGTCATACTAGACTAGTATATATTAAAGGCAGATTTTAAATAACTTTGAAATGTATAAATGAAGCCACAGATGATAACTGTAATTGTCCGTAATGGTCCTAAACTAAACACCTAGGCCACATTTAGCTCTGATCTGAGGGGAATTAACAGGTGCGGCGGTTCTACTGATTGGTGTGCTGTGTATGCACCTGTGGCTAGACCAGAGTGGAATGGGGAGGGTGGGGGTGCTGCTGCTGCTTTTAGGTGTGATTACTGCATGCTCCACACATCTACAGGAGCTTTATGTCATTCTGAAGTATCAGTTTTGCTCATCGGTATTGTCCCATGCGGGTGCACCAATGTTAGTGGCTCGCTGATATGGAGAATGTGTTTGTATAATGGAGGTATAACAAATATGTAGATGCTGGGATTATAAGGGTGAAACTACATCCCAGGGTGGATTCCAGCCTAGGCAGAGAGGGAACACCCTGTGGACACGTAGACCCTAACTGGGGCCGAGCCTGGATATCCTCTTAGCTAAAGTTGGCTTCAGATCTATTTTTGTCTTTCTGAGCGAGCGACGGTGGGAGGATTAGTGAAGGGGGACTCTGTGTAACCCCCCCCTCCGGGTAGTTATTTCTGCTGGTGTTAAGAAGGGAGCGGGAGTACAGGACGTACCGTGGAAATAAACATCCCAGGGTAGATTTCAGGAAGAGGCGGAGCCTTGTGTGTGTTTTTGTTTATCTCTGTGTTGGAGTCAAATGCCCCTGATCCACATAGCGGATGGTCATTTTCACCTTTTTATTAGGTCTCCAATCCATTCAGTTTTTTAAATCATTTTTTCCCCCTTACTTTACTGCTCTATATTACTTTTCTCACTGTCGATGTAGATTTTGTGTTATACTAAATAAATATAAGAAAGCTTTTGGATCCCAACTGAGCTGTTACCAGGTTTAAAATACTAATTAGCCCAGCGTTATTGAGAACAAACTGTGATATATAAATAGTAATAAAGAGATGATGTACTAAAACCACCAGCACACGTGTTAAACAGGCAAAATCAGCCCCTGATCATTTCGTGGGTGGCAACCACCAGGCTCCAATACAACCAACGTGACAACGATAAGACCAACCTCCCTGCCACGTCGTCGTTATCATTACATTATTTATTCATGTGTGGATTGAGCCGAAAATCCAGAAAGCAAACCCGCGCGGTCTAAGTGCCCATTGAGTCCCATTGAGGAGAACCACAGGGGAAAATGTCAGTCCACTGCTTTACATATACATAAAATTAGCATACAGCCCGACCATAGGAAGCCAGTTATTAGTCATGATGAGTTACTCAAGAGTATAGTTCCGTTATTCCCCCAAGGTACATAAGTGAAACTGCCACCTGTAAGCAAAATAAAGGTACAGAAATGGCATAACTGAAAGCCTCGATGGGGCCTTTTGCAGAGCTTTCATATCCAATTAGACCTAGTTGTGTACACATATGGCCCAGTGTGGTATCAACACCCCCAGTTTCGTTGTTATTCTGTAACGCTTAGCCCCTCATCCCTTTAAATGTATAGTTTCATATTAACATGAACTCTCCATGGAGACCATAACAGTATTAGTGAATATTGCTTTAGACTTTAGAGAGTATTGCATACATCTAATAGGACTTCTACTAAACATGAGGCATTGAAGGTGGCCTTTAAAAATTACAGAGTAGTTTAATGACTTTAATGTCACTAGGGCAATTCCGGCTTTAGTAGCATAACTGAAAGTGAGCGAGCCCTTACTTTGAAGCCTGACTCCCAACAGATATATATCCAAAATATAATAACCTATTGTGACAGTCAGTCGCTATATAAACAGTCAAAATTTTGCTTTCTCTGGACCTGAACGTCTTCTAGAATACATTTTCATTTGAAGTAAAGCGTTTTGTGTGTGTGTGTGTGTGTATTATCTAAATTAAAACCAAAATTGTAATGATGCTAAATTATAACTCTATTCTAGATTTACTCTTACTACTTACAATTATGCTTTGAATAGTGGTCTTGCACGCTGACATCGACTGCACCCGGATGGGACTTTGAGTCTTGTGCACTCACTAAACGCTAGCGTGTTTCCTGTATGTTTGTTTTCTTCTGTTCATCTGATGCTGAGGCTGTTTTGAAGCGCTTCTGCTTTTTGTAAATTGCATAACCCTCGTTAAGCTTGAGGATGTGCATCTAGTGTCTGAGTGTCTTGCGAATGAAGTGCAGGGAAAACGTGCTGAATAATGAAGCATCTGGGTTTCCAGTGCTGCACAGTTATTACCTGTTAATGTTCAACCTGTTCTCAACAACTGAAATTCTCCTGCCATTTCTTCTCCCTTCTCTCTCTGTGTGTCTCTGCGTACCCGGTCGCCTGTCTCCCCCTGTTTGCGTGTCTGTCTCCTGGCTGTCTTCCCATCTATGCGTTTTGGGTGTTTGTCACCCCCTCAGCGCACCCGCAAAAGATAACATCCATGGATCAGCAAAGTCACTATCGACCTCCATCCGAAGGGAGCCTGTCTCCCGGCCAGCCGCCTTCCTCTCCCTACATCAAGGGCAGTCAGAGAGTGGTCACACTGGCACAGCACATCAGCGTAAGCATCCTCCCTCACTACAACAAGCTGAGAAACTCCTGAACAATGCATTTTTTTCCATATTTAGTACTGCCTCCGTATCTGTCAGAGGAAGGCAAGTGCTCTGAGTGGTGTGGAGGGCACATGCCTGCTCCTGCTGAGGTCCTCCCTGCATTTCCTGTCCCTTAACAGGAAGTGATCACGAAGGACTACACTCGGCAGCAGTCCCAGCAGAACGCCCAGGCTCCCTCACAGCAGGCCTACAGTTACCATAGCTCACCCGTGCTGGACCTAACACGCCCAGCCAGTGCCCCCCAGGCTGTGCAGCCACCCCAGGATTCTGGCCAGTGCTCACGTTACACTCCAGAGGGGGCATCTGGGGACCGGGGCAGAGACAGGTACAGTCCTCTTTTATTGGGAGAGGGGGGTGGGGCCATAACGTCCTTATGTTGTCAGCTACAGTCGTAAAGCGCTTGTGCCCCAACCTTTTTTCCACCATAGACCGGTTTCACATAGACAATGTTTTCCCAGACCGACCGTCTATCTATAAACTATAAGTTTAGTATAGCCGCTTTTTCATAACATTTTACGTGATATTATAAAAACTTTATTAAAAACTTGCATATTTTTCTCTAATGACCATATAATAACATTGCAACTCACCATGTCGCTGAATCAGTGAAATCGTTTGGTTTTATTCATGTCAGCTAACCTAGCTAGCTAGTAAAAAGTTGGCAACACAGCTCATACAGACCGTAATGAACTTGCGGCATGCGCATTACTCAAGTTCAAAATCTGTAAACCGTTTTGGGCGTGACAGAGATATTAGAGTGTTCAGAAAAGGACCAACAGACTGCACCAAGTTCAATGTAATTATGGCACAAATAACCTATAATTGTGTATAATTATTTTATTTTACAGATCAAAAAAATTTAAAATAAATGATTTATCCTTTCCGTGCAGCCCGGTAGCGAATGTCCCCGTTGGTCTAGAGCTTAGAAATTCGACTTGACAGATGTACTTGTCATTGTAGACAAAAGGTAGTACATGGATGTGTTCAATAAGGAAACTGAAAGCTGAAAGACACTTACGAGTTTTTAAGGGACCTCTGCAGGTCTAATTATAGACCAGGGAAGGAAAGGGCTTAGTAAAGTCCAGTAAAGAAATATGTGCTTATGTTTGTCTGTCCAGGTCTCCTCTTCAAAACAAAGTGTCTCCTGCCAGCCTGTCTGCTGATGGCATCGAATCTGTGTCACCTGCCGGTGGGCTGTCTGAGCCAGAAACGCACGGGGCCTCCTACCCCAACGATCAGGGAGACCAGGGGTAAAGACACTTGATATGGACACAGTGTGAAAATGCCAATAGTTAAATGTACACAAGAGTTTGGCTGAATGTCCCACTATCCTGAAAAAGAGGTGTGCTCCAGCTGTTCACCAGGGCGTTCCTCAAGATGGCTAAATTAGTCAGCCAAGTGCAGGTAGAACCCTGTCTGCCAGGTATCATCTCTGGCTCTCAGTCCAGACTGTCCTGTGAGTAAGACACAATTACACTGTTCCACTCCCATCCTACCCTCACATTTCCACTTCTTTCTCTCCTCTGGCCCAGGATGGGCTCCCGCTCCCCGGCCAGCAGCTCCCAGCCCCCAGCCTTCTTCAGCAAACTGACCGAGAGCAACTCGGCCATCGTCAAGTCCAAGAAACAGGAGATGATCAAGAAGATGACTGTCAGTGGCAACGAGTCTGACTACAGTGAGTCCCAGGCCGATGGAGTGGATCTTCACCCCATACTGTGTCCCTTAAGCCTTACGCCGATCTTCACCCCATACTGAGTCCCTTAAGCCTTACGCCGATCTTCACCCCATACTGTG
>JAOVYW010022105.1:16515-32733 GCA_025775045.1 Hiodon tergisus | reverse complement strand
CTCCAGGCAACCCCCCCCCCACTCTCAACCCCCCCCCCCCCAACACCTCTTTCTCCTCTCCCTCACTCACTCTCTGCTTTAATTCCTCACCCCCGACAACCAGTTCCTCAGGGCCACAGGTTGGGGTTGAAGTCTATTGCAGTAATCACAGCTGATAACCTTTCTAGACAAAAATTCAGCATGGGGCCACACCTTGCCTGAGGATAAGTCCAGCCTGCCTGTGGGCCATGAGATGGAGGCCCAGGCCTGCATGTTACAGATGAGTCTTTAGTGACCCAGGCCAGAGTGGAGCTGACAAGTGAGAGGCCACTGCAGCGTCTAATGATGAAGGCTGGGGGAGTTCAGTCAGTAGTCAAAAACAGTGATGAGAAAAACAAACAAACAGCATTAACCATGGCAACATGTTGAGGTGCTGGTGTACTGGGATGTTTCTGTCACCTTAAAAGATGGATGTGGATTGTTGTAAAAGTTTTTATATTACAAGCACAAACACCTACTCACTTGAGCTACTCATATCCTGATTCTGTTGATCTAATGTAAATTAGATGATGAATTTTCTGAGAAGGTTCAGGTTTTGTTTTTTTAGGTTTGTGTAGGGGATTCCAGGGAGTACAGGTTTCTGCATCGATTTAGTGCTTGTATATATTTGGAATTAACAAGCCAGGTTCATGGGTCTAATCTTAACCAGTTTACTGACAGTTTACTGATTGCTTTGTTCGCCATTCCTTAACCAGAATTATTTTGCATAATTATTGCCTTAAAAAGCTTCCTTTTGAACCCAAAAAAGAGGGGGAAAAGAATGTGGGCCCTGGCATGTGCAAGGCAGCATATTGTGCATCTGGGGATTACATACTTGGATGCTCCCGTCTGACCACAGGCCACACATTCCCACCCTTGCTGCTGCCTACAAGACAGCCCCTGTGGCAACCCATCAAGTCTTTTAAGGTACCCAACCCAAACAGCCAGTCACATGGCAGCAGCATCAAGACTTCTTTGGGGGCGGGGGGCGTTCTGGCCCCTGTCGGACTGAAACACCACAATTCCACCTCCTTGAAAGGGACAAGGTCTGTACACAAAAAGTCACCCTGAGTCTGCTGACTGATTAATCAAGGTCGATTCAACGGGGAACACAGCCAACCCGCTGCTTCCTGGCTAGTCCCTGTGTATTTATTTAGAGTAACTCGTACCCAGTCACGCCTGACCTAAAACTATCAGGAGCAGCTACAGTTGCAACCAAGCATAAACAAAGAATGTGTAATGAGGGTAGGAGGGGGACAGCCTATTCAGAGATAAGGACCTTGTACTTGCGCATAGTTCATGAGACCAGACACAGACCAGAAATAGCCCTCTGTCCTGTTGTTTATCTTAGGCACAAGAAATAATCAACCTTGAATATGTTGGCGGGTTCTTTCTCTTACTTAGCTGTAGTCATTTTGGCAAGGAATCAAATATAAATTTGTCAGGCCTTCTGCATGTATGCATATATGCTGAGATAATGAAAACATTGAGGTGTATTTATTAAATTATAAAATGAACAACGGCTCATTATTCTTCATTTAGCGAAAAGAAGGAAATTTCTTTTCTGCTGGAAGTTCAGTTAAATGTCCTTGATACAAAGTGCTCCCAAATTCTAATTATTTGAATTACTGAATACATGCATGAACAGTAATGTATTGGGCCTCCTCGAGTTTCAGCTAGTTACTTTTGTTTGGGGTATCCAAGTTTGTTCTCTTTTAAATTAATATAATAACAGTTCAGTGATTTGTTATACTATAATTCCTTGCAGCGATCTTCTCCTCTTTAAACACCATTATCAACATCAGTTTGAAGTGTATAAGTATTGCTATCTCTAAAGAAGAGCATCTCAAAGACTTTCATATCTTAATGTGACCTTGATTCCTATTAACTTTTTTCTGCTATGGCCTTTATATATGATACGATATCAGTACTCAGTTCTGGGTTAAAATGACGTGACAGGGCGGCCTCACACTCACTCTCAGCTGACATCATGGGTTTCATCTGATCATCGCATTCAACATGTCCACAACTGCCACTATTTGTCCAAAGTGGGGCTTAGAAGTTATTTGTATATGTATTTGTATATTAGGCTGAATTTTTGTCATCCTTTTAGCACAATAAAGCCACAATGAGCAATAATGACCATAATGTTACAAAAAAAATTCTGATGGGGTGTGCTGTGGGGGTCTAATTTGACATCCTTTTTTTCTCTATGTTTAAGTAAATATTACATTTTAATAGCACATTTAACACA
Source organism: Hiodon tergisus (assembly GCA_025775045.1). Classification (NCBI taxonomy): domain Eukaryota; kingdom Metazoa; phylum Chordata; class Actinopteri; order Hiodontiformes; family Hiodontidae; genus Hiodon; species Hiodon tergisus. The sequence continues at coordinate 30,461 of JAOVYW010022105.1, read as the reverse complement.
AAACTCTGAAATATTAGCAGTTTTTAATAAGTCATTAATATCAACTTTAAATATAAAATAATATCTCACCAAGTAAAATATTCTATTAAAATGTTTCTGAAAATTTATGAATACTTCAAACATTTAATATTTTTAATAGTTTTTTTTATGAATGTTTCACTTATTTAATAAATGTGTCAAACCTGTAAATAATGTGAGAAACATATGCCAATCAGCTGCATCCATGTCACATTGATTCCAAATGAGAGGCCCTGAATGTTGCCCCAGGCCAAGACTATGTCTGGGCATGATCTGTGTATTGCCAGTTTGATTGTTGTTTGGTTGGTATGGTCTCTCTTTGATTTATTTGTATAAAAAGCTGAAAAATGCCCAAAAGATTGTTTTTGGTTGGTTTTAGTTTCATATTTTTATTATTCTTTTATAAAATGTATAATGAAAACCATGAATGGGAAATTAAGACCCCTGTGTCTGATCACTTCCATGCCTGGCGGAGTTTTGAAAAATATTATTCCTATTTTGTCTTAGACACATTTTAATTTTTTTTAAATTTTTGTTTATTAAATTTCCATAATTTTTACTTTTGTTTTTGATTTTTTTGGTTTCAGTTTTTCAGGTTATGACAAATCTGTGAACAGCTAATGTTTGAGTAAAAGCTGGTGGTTCTCAAAAATGACCATGACTGCATTTGTTAGGATATGTAAGCAATATGGCTACTGATATTTCATGGAGTAGACAGGAAAAGTGCTTGATAAATAATGTGTAAATTAGGCTGTACAGTAACATGATGTGTATGAATCACTAGCGAATAAAGCCAAAATAAATCATGACAGGCAGAAAAAACATGGAAAGAAGCATTCCCAGGGGAATACTGTGAAAGTACTCTGGTATTTTATAGAAATTAACTGCACTATTGGCATAACTGGCGTATTTGTTTTTCTGAAGGACAAAAAAGGCTGTTTGCATGCACATAACCGCGCTTTGTCTAAAAGAATGACTCTCAGATTATACTTTTTCTTTGTCAGATTATCTTGAAGTGTTAACAATACTTAATTGGTTTTAGATTGGTTTTAGTAACATTACTTCATAGTTTTATTGACCAATATTTTTATGCATGTATCGCTCATATGTATAAGCTTTCCTAAATTATATATTATATTGTAGAATTTTTTCTATAAAATCAAAAATTTTAAATACATTAAAAAATTTTTTATTTTCATTACATTTTATTTTTTAACAAAAATGAACTGCTTACCAGTATAAACCAATATAAAATTATATTAGTAGTCTATTAATATATATACACAGTATATTCAGTAGGTTGATGACTTATATCTATATCTGAGCAATGGTAGTCTTCATATAGAAAATCCAGAAAACACTGCATGCAGTGTTTTTTGAGAAAACAAATAACTTTAGCAGGCAATTTGTACAATCTGTACCTCACCACTTATTAAATAAATATTAAATAAATATTAATGCTTGTTATGGATTAATAGCATATGGATTAATTACTTTTTAATATTTCAATTGTAGTACAGTAGTACAACACTAAACAGAATAAAAAAAATAAAAAAATAAATAAACAATAAAAAATAAAAAACTGCCTCAGAAGAGATTTATTGATCGTACATGAAGGTTACCCAAAAAAATCAGACAGGATTGGCTCCTAAGGGTCTGGATCATTGGCATCTCACTAGGCCAGTGGAGGTTTTCTTCAAATAAAGTAAACATAAAAAGAGAACAAACACAAAATGGGGAGAAGTGGAGAACAAAACAGGCCCAATCAGACGGGGAATAGAGGCTGGGATTGGTCTCCAACCTTGGGGAGTTACCCAAACTTAATAGTCTGAAACATGATGCTCCGAACAGTCAAAGTTCAGTGCAGGTGTTCTACAGTAAGCTTGAATGTACATTAAAACCCTGGCAAATAGTACGTTTACCATATGTAAATTAATACTAGCCTCATAGTGTTTGTTTTTTAATATACTTGTATGTATCACAGCTTATAAAAAACTCTTCAAAGACATTTTAAAGACAATAAAAAAAATGACATTCACTGATTTTTTTTCTTTCTCTTTCCCTCAGTAGACATTCCGCATGAGACATAGAGCAGAGCGGCAGGCATACCACCTGGAGTCGAGCGGCCCTCCTGGCTGGGGACTGGGAGCTTGTCTCCCAGCACAGCTTGTTGGGTCTTGACCTGCGCCCCCCAATCCTGATCACTACCAGCTTCCAGTGAGAACAGGAGGTGGTCTAGATCAGCCCGGGAAAATGGAGCAGGGGTTAGAGAGAACGAACATTACAGTAAACAACGACACCTTTGGACCTATTGCTGGCTGTGCCTGATTGGTCTTGAGTGTGACAGGCAGACACATGTACTTGTCTCACCTTGTAAAGTCATGCTGTCCTCAAATACAAAATATGAAGTGTCTTAGTCACAGCTCTAGCAGAAGGACATCCAAGAAAAGACTAATTATTCGTTACATTTTCTAAGACTTTTATTTGCAATCAACCCAATGAGAAACACCTTTGTCTAAATACATTCTAAATTTGAATTAGATTGCTATATGTACATATATGTTATTTTCCCACTGATACTAAAATGTTCAATGTCATATTTTATATTTTTCAGTTTTCAAAAATATCTGCAGGTATCGGCGGCTCGTTGGTGCCTCAAAGTGCCCAGGTCCTGGGTTTAAAGTTTAAAGGTCTCAACATGTTACCGTGCATTTCCTCTGGTTCACTCCCAAAGTCCAAAGGGTGAGTGTTAGGTGGGCCCAGGGTATAGCTATGTCTATCTTCTACCATCCAGGGTGTTTCCTGCCTCATGCCCTTTATTTGCCAGTTTGTGATCCAATGCCTGGCCAAATCCTGATTTGGAAGACCGGAACGCAAAATGAATGAATCTTTAGATATCCAAAGGTCACCCCTACAAGGCATCAATGCACCACTCTGATGTCCTTCAGTGGTTTTAAAAAGCATTCTTGGCTAATCACCTGTAAAATAACTATAAAAAGAAACTTGAGCTATGAAGCATGCTAATTTTCTCCTCCAAAAATTATCCCTAGCCCTTTTGTTTCAGATCTAATCCAAAGCCTGGGCCAATGGCGTGAAAACCAATAAAAAAATATTAGAATTCACTATCATGTTTGTTTTGGATTTAGAAGTTGCATGACTGATATATTATTGTATACCATCTCTTCTTGAATGCCTTATTAATTTACATCAGGACTGCATCTTTGGCCTGTAATAAAAGAGAGTACCTTTAACCTTGAGCCAGCACTATGCAACTTGGCATCTTTTTTTTAAATACATTTTTCCCCCCAAGTTTAGATTGTCAGCACTGCTGTCACTAGAAAGGAATTGCACCGTTAAATAAGAAAGGACGCACGTGCCTTATGGTGGAGGTGTGTGTGGTGGGGGGGGCATTCATAAAGTCTCTCAATGATTTTCTGTCAGTGTTAAGTAGACAGGTGCTTACAGTTAACACCACCCTAATATCTTTATGCATATTTATGACTTTTTCCTTCAAATGTGTTGCTCGTTAATGTCACAGCTGCCAAATATCTGGTGCCTATTTCTTTCCATAAAAGCGAATAAATAAAACAGCTTTTAAAAAATGTGGCTGGCTTAAACACATATCTTTTTGATCCCTTTGATCAAAAGTATTTTATTATTTAAGCCGATTGCTTTTTTCCTCACTGGAAATTAAATGAAGAGAATATCATTATTTACTTATCCATTTATCTATCAGTATTTTACATGCAGACAGATACACATAACTTACAGCCTGAAAACATTCAGTGCTCTCATTGTTGATATAAACTTTTGGAGTTTGTTCGTAGAACTGCTGGTCAAGAAAGGAAAGTTATTTTGCATTCCTGCTGGATTACTTCGCAGCCTGCTTCCAAATTCTAATTGTTATTCAGTCCTGGCTTTTTCTTATGACACATCTTGTGTTTGTCACACTGAACAAATGATGAAGAGGAAAGATGAAATTTTGGTTTGAATATTAATAGCCTAATGCCTCCACATTTATCTCATGCAGTAGACAAAGTAAAAATTGCGCTTGGGAAACTTTGCACAATTTGATTCAAAATTTACCCTTCACAGCAAATAGCATTGATAACACAGTCCTTTATTTATGGCCCACAAATTTTAGGTAAAGGCATAATTTTCAGCAGCTCGTAGTGCCATTATACGTTTACAAAAGCTGCAATACTGAGCTATAAATGAATAAATCAACCAGCCATTGGGTCTGGGTCAGGGTGTTCTCACAGGGATCCACAAAGGAGCTAATAACCAGACTTTGATCTTCAGTTCGAAGACTTTTCTGCATTGCTAAGCAAGAAGCAGAACTCAACCATGTTGTGGTGAACTGGAGTTTGGACTGGAAAGGAAATCAAAAATCGTAGGCATTCTCAGGCTTTCATGACAGGGATGATGTCATGTCAGTACAGATAACAGAAGCATCAATGGGGTTTTTCACCTAAATACTAATTGATTTAAATGTTTCTGTAGTTATTATATAATTATAATTGTTCTGCATTTTAAGTTAATGTGGTTTAATATAATGAGCATGATTTAAAAATATGTCTTTATAAGAAGTCTTTATTCATTGTACAGTAGCATATTACAAAATTAAAATGTAATCTATCATCAATTCTAAATATTCCTAAAGCTATCTCTTTTCTTTATTCGAAAGTGTATGAATAAAACTCCCCAGAAAGCTCATGCCTTCTTCACCAGCATTGTCTTTGGTTTTCTTTTGGTGAAAAACAAATTTTGCTACCCCTTTTTAAAAAATGTAAATCAATAACATTTTGAGGAGTAGCATGTCAATCGTACATGCATCAGCTGTGCCGAGGTTTAAAAACCTGACATAAAATGAATGATCAAAAGCCCCAGAAGATGTATACTATATATGATTCATGTCACTGCTGTCTACATACTAGTTTCTGCTGGATTGCCTACATTTTTCTTCAGGTCCATCAAACCAAGCGAAGTATATTGGAAGTACACATGTTGGAAGTATATTCATTTTTAAATTAATTTATTTTTTCCAGTATTTTCAAATGAATAGTTTCCCTAAGTTCCCTAAGTTTCACACTATGTAATAGTTTCAGAACATAGTCATAGTTGTTCCCCTAGAATAGGTCCCTACCCAAAATCATATGGAAGATAGTAATCTGTAAGGATTCTGCCAAGTGGCAGGTATCTAATGCATTAGCTATGAATCTTAGTTTATTTGGTAAGTTGATGAACTGGCCTGCTTTGTTGCTAATCCAGGGAAGAGAGAGAGTGTGACTGGGGGGAGAAAAAAGGAAATAGTAGCATATATGGGGTTTCCTTTCTGTCCCTTTGCCTGCTGTTATTTTCTTGTGTCTGAAGCGCCACTGACCTGTAAGCTTTGACAATGTGTCCAAAAATGTAATTCAATAAAGCACCAATGTGAAATTTAGAGCTAGGGAGAAGGGCATTTCGTTTGTAAACCCTGACACTTAATGGCATTCTGGTGAGATGTGTTTTCCCGCCCCATCCTCCACCACTCCTCTGAGTAAACAAATTAGCTGTAAAAATGTTCATAAAGGTCAAAGGGGAAGATGCATGTAAGATGGCCTTGCCTGACAGGCTTGGGCCCTTTGGACTCATCGCTCAGCGAACAGATGTTGGCGGAGACGGCGTGATTATCGCCACGGTGATAAAGGAGTTGAGCAGCCGCAGTGCGGGCAGCCAGGATGGATGCTGGTAATTACACAGTGTCCCCTGGGAGGGAGATGACACGCGCCCGCCACTCTTCCAGATCACAGGGGCATAATTAAAGCTTCAGTAACAGTTGTTAATAGTGCTGCAAATAAAACTGGAGGTTTGGGTGGGGGCTGGGGTGCATTTTAACAGAAGGGTGTCTCGTTTTGTATCCAGTCCCTTTACTGAAAAGGAACATGAACACTTGAGGAAGAATGTAATGGGGCAGATGGTTGGATAGATGATATGCTTGAACGGTCAGGAAAGGGGATTTATACAGTGCTGTGGCCCATGTGGAGAGAAAAGTCTCCTTCTCTGTGATTTCAGGACCCCGACCATTTTGGGTACTGATGTTCACTTCAGGTCCTCCCCAGCTGAAATATAGGATGAGCCGGAAATGTACTCAACAGCCCTGCATGGTACAAGTTAACATACCTTTTCAGCTTAGTCAGGCTTCAGTAGATGTTCATTGGGCTCAGACATTGCAAACGTAAGGTTTTAAAAAATATCTGCAGGTAACAGTTGATATTTAATGTGAAGAGGTAATAGTAAACTTTAAAAATACCACCATGGAAATCTTTTCTTTTCGGGTTCAGACATTAAGTTTTTAAGACTATTCATTGCATCGGCCTGCTGTAGAATATATGTGTTGTTTGTGTGTGTGTGTGTGTGTGTGTGTGTGTGTGTGTCTGTGTGTGAGCTTTTACAACAACATATGCACTTTCCAATGTCAGCACAAATCACATAATCCTTTTAAGAGCACCACCCTTCTGACAGCTTTGAAGATGTGCTCATTGTGGTGCTAGCTTTATCTGCTAATGCTTACTGTTGACTCTTTTCTGTATTTCACGCCATTATGAATGCTTCAGGCTGAAAAGAAAATTGGATGTGGACAAGTACTTTGTGATTTGGCCATCAAAGGACACTTAACCATCATTGTAAAAAGCAAGATGTATCTGAAAAAAAGCTTTTTTTCATTTTTGGTGGGCAGGATGAACAGCACATTTGGGTATTATGCTTTGCTTAATAATTTAATATTAAATAGTAATAAAATTTTCAGTAGAGCAACATTTTTTAAGTAACTTTAAATTAACCAACGCAGTTGATTTGAGCCCATCCTGGCCTGTCGTTTGGTCGAGTTTAATTTGATTCAAATGCTTTTGTTGTTCAGGAATATTATTTGCACAAACAACAAATAAAAAAAAGTAGCAGAATAAGATTTAGCAAAAATGCTTATCAGAACTAAAAACAGATCCCCAAACCAAACTCTCAAATTAGCCCAGAGTAATGGCATAATGAAGTAACTGTACACTATGTTGGGAAGCATCTCTAATTACAGTCTGAAGTAACTCGGTACACATTTAAACTGTTCCTCCAGCCCCTCTTCATAGGGGCTGTGCAGTGAGACGGAGAACGAAGTGAGTATCACCGTGGAGATAATATCTGCGATTGCCAGTCAGCCTTGTCTTTACAGCAGAGGGGACTCCCAGGGAGAATTACCCATGCTGAGCGTGACACAGAATACCCTCCCAGATAAATGGAGGGTTTTTGGCAAGACATATTTTTAGCATTAACTCGCTGACCCAAAAATGATGTCCACAAAATGAGCCCCCCTGGGATATTTAAGGGAAGTAGCCATTTCCTTGTATTTGAGTGTGCATAGCATAATATTAACTTGTACCTTTGAGGGGACATTTTCAAGGGCTGGGATGTGAGGGTAGTTGGATTAGAAACAAACTGGTTTGATTCTCAATGTGTAAGGGAAGTCCAGTCTGCCTAGCCTTTCTTACTATGTAAAAAACAAACAACAACCATAGATGTGACACTACCATATGAATTTCTTTGCTTTTAACGAGCAGTGTTTTTTCAAATTACCTTCATAAAGTTGAACTACATAATGCGAAAATGCCTCCTCAGAATTGCCCATGATTATTTAACCACAATTATTCTGTTTCACTTGAAAAATGTAACTCCTTTCTTGTTTTGAAGTACAGTTATCTGATTTCCTTGCCTTCCCACTGAAGCCTCTAGCAGGTGTAAAACATTGAACAGTGCAAAAGTCCATTCTCTTCTCCACTGTCCCTGTTGACTCTTTTCCCCCCCTCATTACTTATTTACTTATTTATTTTGCCCAGACCTCAATATTTAATGACGAAGAAGCCTGGTTTTACCATGCTCTAATGAGGGCCTGTGGTAGGGGAGTGATGTAATAAAGATTCATGGGGGACAGGAACACACAGCCCAATTCTCCCAGAAGCCACAGTGGTGGACGTGAGAGACTCATCTCGCTGGGTCAATAGGTCAGCACTGGGTCAGATTCAAAAGCACACTTCCATCTCCCAGGGGTGCCTGGGCCAAGCAAGACACTGGTCTGGCTGCGCTGTTTGCTAAGTAGAGCTTTCAGAAGTAAACATATGGAACTGGAATACCTTTCTCTTGTAAAATGTATTGTTTAAAAAACAAATTATGTTTGAAAATGTGTTGAAACTTGATGCTTCCTATAATTTTATGGTCAGCTCATTTAATGCTGCTATATGTTCTTCTGATTCATAGAAGAGAGGAGGCTCTCAAAAATACGTTGTCATATTTCTTTGTCGGTATGGATTTACATTAATCTCCTAACCTTTTGGTCTTGCTAATTTGGAAAAATCAATAAGAAACAACCCTGACTGCCAGGTCCTTAATCAATAAGAGTAATGATTGATAAGTGCGGCTAGATGATCCAACCACACACATCTTCAAGAGTATACCTAATCAGTTTAACTTGCCTATACCCTTGGGATGTGAGTTTAGTAAAATTGGCTGGTGCTGTCACGATGCCCTGGTTGAGGGTCATTCAGGCCTGGAGCGATGGACACACCCCAGGAGAGCTAGACTTCCCAACCCATAAGTAGTTCAGGGAGGCTGGCAGGCTGCTGCACTAAAAAACCTAATCAGGTAATCAGGGAGTAGGGCTGGAGAGTGTCACAGGCCACACAATTTAATGTTTCACACAGCATGGGTACTACTGAAGCATGCGTTTTCTCTATTGAATTGTTGAACGGAAATTCAAAATTTAATAGACAAAGATTTTTTTTTTTAAATATATGTTTAGAAAAATATTTTTGTATTCATTTTCACGTTCATAATTCCGACAAATACCTCATATAAACATACACATCTCCTGACAAATATGATTTGACAAGATTCTGTCACACTCTCTAATCCGTTGCTGAGGAGAAGAGAAATTAATAGATATTTGACAATTAGATAAGCATGGGAGAGAGAGAGAGAGGAGAGAAGAGAAGCTGAGCAAGAGGTGACCTTTGAAAAAGCCTGATGTATGTTCAACCAAGGTTTACTTTATTTATAGAATTTATATAAGCGGTTTCCGAGGTTAGCCTAAGCAAGGTGCCGCTTCTTATTACCACAATCCTCCCTGCACCTCATTTTACAGCTGGTTGATCTGAAATAGGGGTCACAAAAGCAACTGGTCCAGGGTCACAATTTAAATCCTGAAGTGGAGAAGAAGCGTTTGCCCCTCCACTACGCTGAAAGACAGAAAGAGTCTAATGAGGATACAGGGTCTTTTTTCATGTCCCTTTGTGGTCCCAGGCTGGAGTTACACTTCCTTTGGCTTTTACCGCAATTTTTTTACCATGCCAACTTTCACACCATGGACCTTTGTGGTTCAGGTATTTTTGGAGCGTACATCGCTCAAAACGGGACGCAGGAAAGGTGAAGTGTACACCCCCTGGTATGTCACTCATCGTACAAGGAATAGGTCAGACTTGTAAAAGCACTTCAGGCCCTATCCACAGTCCACAAAACCCTAAAACTGCAGTCGTGCCCAGGAATGCAGGAAGGAATGTCAGGTCAAAGAGAAAGCTGTAACGCCTCAAAGAAAACAACAACAGAGCTCAAGTCCAAACAAGTCACATTTAATAGACATTTTGCTCCTCCTTCCTCATCTGGGAGCCTTCAAAACCATAATACACCCATGGTTGGAAAGACTTTTTCAACAATAAAGGCATTAACTTTTATTAATAAAAAAATAACAGAGAAAGTCAGATGCATCACAGAACTGTGCAATCTTGCCTCTCTATTTGAAAATGCAAAGGAAAGACAACAGCAGGGATTGAAACTATTGATTCCTCCCATGACTATGTGGTGACACAGCGGCGTATTCTCATTGGACCTGCACCACATAGAAACCGTGGCTTGCTGTTCGTATTGGAGGGGATTTGGGGAAATTGATCTGGCCAGTGATCCTGGGCATGTGGAACAAATCACTCCCCATACAGACATCAGGCCAGTCCAACTGTAATTGCCATTTTTTATGAGTGCTCTGGCTGCATAATCCTGGTGGTTGTCAGACATAGAATGCTGGCCTTCCCAAAATAGGCACATTTGCACTGGAGGCACAGTGGGGGACTCATTTATTGGATATATTTCTCCCTTAAACCAGTAATTTGCCAATAAATTGGGTACTTTTGTCACTCCATTGAAAAACAATAAGATGAGTACACTATCGATTGCATTTTTCACAAGGTCCACTCCCCCTCTCCCTTACTTCTCCTTTGCGGGACAGATCTATGAGTCTGTCAGGTGAGACGCTATTAGAGTGGCTTCTGACAACCTGCGGTAATGAGCGATGATGGAGAGACACACACAAACATTTAAGAGCGAACAGCAAGCCTCAAGAAGGCTTGCCGAGAACCGGCTGACCTTTCTGCGGAAAAGACAAATCCTGTCATCGAGCCCTGCACTCCTGTGGTTGAGCACGGGCCTGGTTAATAGTCCTGAAAGATAGCACTGGCGGGGCAGTAAGTCATATGCATGTCACTTTTAAACTGCAGAGAAACACTTTCCAACCACCAAGATGGCACGGAAGCCGTTGATGGATAGGGACCGCGTTGAGATTTCTAGTCTTAAATCTTCTCCCCTTCACGACTGTCACTACAGGGCTGTGTATGCATTCCAAAGGTTTGTAGGGATTAATTTCAGTTTCCATGGACAAAAAACAAAATTATTTGAGATAAATTTAATGCAGTGTAGCTTAAACTTATTCTTGTATCTTTCTTGTATGAAGGCACAATGAAAATAGCTTAAGTGTGCCCTGCCTCCAATAAATGACCCTAATCTGTAGAGCAAACCTTTTTGCATTACTGTAATTCTTTCAATGTATAACTTTAGTGTACCAGCGGGGTGGGGGGCAAATGTATATTTTAATGCAAATTAGATTTTAAAGATGGTTACATTTATACCTAAATGTATGAAATAAAATATAAAATAAAACATCTGAGAAATCTAACAACATATCTGTAATTAGCAAAAACACACAATTTTAGCAAACAAGACATTTTACATACTGCTTTTTTTGTGCTGTTTTGAAGTCTGCAGAGCTTTACATCTGCCACAGAAATCAGTACAATTAAGTCATAGTAGCAAATTTTATTTTATTTAAGAATGAGAAGCCAGAAGACTTTCAGTCAAGCTTAACAGATTAGTTTGCTAGTTTCCTTCTGAGACACTAACATAGCTATATTTTTGTGCTGTAGAACTAAGATGGCCCCCAGGGTCTTCTACCAGTCGTACATCACAGGTCACTGTATCCACTGTTGCAGTATCGGACTATGAAATTATCATTTAACATTTAAACATATAAAATATCTATAATATATCAAAAATAAACTCTCAGAAACACAACATCTGAAGACCAAAATATGATTGTGTAAAACAGCTTGTTGTAAGAAACAGTTGTCTTAATATTTTGTGGTTATTACGCTAATTAGCGTGAGGCACACAGATGGTGAGGATTTGCCAAATCACAGGCTGAGAATCACAACGCAATCACTGCCAGCATCGGCGATGGCTTGTAACAATCAAATATATAAATGTCAACTTCTCTACCCCTTAACTGTCATTAGTTAAAACTTTTCACAAATAAAGAGTGTTGCCGTACTATCAGAAAAAAAAGGATCTTTAATGGAGAAAAAAATGGTACTTGGGTACCATATGTTGCTATAAACACTGTAAGACAGCTGTATAACCCAAGTGATCTTGGAAATGAGCCAAATCCCAGAAGAAGCTTTCCACTCAGCTGAAAATGTTCCCAGCGATCAGGAAGAAGGAATTATTTTTTTTCACAGGCTCGCTTCCAGATGCAGGACACTGTATTGGACAGGGGAAGGGAATGTGTTTGTGTTAGCTTGAATGTGTCTTTGTGTGACAGAGAGAGAGCTCCAATAAAAGTGTCTGCATCTTTTGGTCTAGAGTGCGTACATGCTTGCCTATGAATATAAGAGATATAAAATCCATAGATATCTTGACCAAGTGTGTATTAATGTACACAACCAACCAAGTGCATCTTTGGTTGGTGAGATCAGCTGCAAGTTCGTTCTTATAACTCGTTGCATCTGCTGATCTGGGCTGTCTCCCCATGCATTCTACCCAAACCCTTCTCCTCGGCTAGTTCATCTTGTGCTTTTATACTTTTTTAGACAAAAAAAAAAAGATTAAATAAAATAAAATAAAATAAAAACATTAATTTAATTTCTTCTCAGATGAATACAATAGAAATGTTTTACTTTTTTAGAGCCTACTTTGAAATGAAAGGAAACAAAGATGTTTCCTGTGACTCTCTCTGGATGATCAGTGGAAATGCACTGGAGAAATCTGCCTTGGATGCTTTTAAAAGTTATTAGTCGTGGATGCTGGTGCTATTGAATGTGCTTCTTATAAGTAAGGGTAAGTCCCAATTGTACATACTTCGTACATCATGTTTTTTTTTTAGCATTCTATGCAATATGTCCTCAACCACAGTCCATAAATGAGCAAGTTTTATTGTTAATTACTCAGCTGATCTGCAGCTTATGTTCCAACACAACCAATTCTAGAACAATTTGAATGATCAGTTACTAACTCAGCTTTTTTCCAGGGCTACTTATTCTTTTGGAAATTCTGTTTTCGACAAATAACATACCATAAGCATGTTCATAAACAAATGTTTAAAATAGCTAATAAATAAGTCACTCATACAAAGCAGACATTTTTATAATATCTAAATCAATTAGCCCTCTTTTCACATGGGCACCCCACTTGTTGAGACATGACGGACCTATCCTATGTTTTTCTGTGTGTACCCTGCTGCATCCAGCCAGCATCAGCAACATCCACCTTATAAATGATTCTTACCTGCAGTTTATTTGTCTGTCTTTTGTGTTTGTTTGGAAACAAAGGCTTGCAGGGCCTGAGAAACAGCAGGGCTGCTGGCCATTCTTAGCTGCTGGTCCATTTGTAGGGAGAGAAAAAGATACTTTCAAAGGGAAGCAGCTCAGCATCAGATTCACTCCTCTGAGCTTTAATAAAAGGGCTCAGTTAGCCTCAACTCATTATTATACTATGAGTATTGACTTTGGCCTACAGTCATGAACAGATAAAATGGTGTAAGGGCATGTCCTAAGTGATTACTCAGAATTACAAATCATTCTGCATGTAACCCAATCCACCCAAATCTTACTTTCCCCCTTGAAAAATTAGAACACAGTGAAGTAAAATTACAGAACGTACATCGAACAGAAGCATGCCTTCAAAAGCATAGCTATAGAAGCAAGTGAAAGGCCAGGCATGCATATATTCATTTTCAAATACCCAAACGCATACAGACACACACACACATATGCGCTCGCAAAAACACAAACAAGCACGCACGTATGCACATACACACAAACGCACACACACACACACGCACACATGCACACACAAACGCACGCACACACAAACCAAACGCACGCCCGCACATACACACATACACACATGCACACACACACACATACACACACACACACACACACACAAAAAAGACTCATACCCAAATTAACCATGTATGATGTCCATTTGTTGAAGTGGATTTTTAATTGGGCAGATTGCTGAAGAGCTGGATGCTGTCTCACAGTACACAGTTTGAGGTTTCTGGGACAGGCCCTCAGTTGGGCCTGTCAGTTGGCCCTTGTCTCTGTGGGACCCCCTCTGTGGGTGTCCGAGCTCATTTTGGAACATGCAAAACTACAATTAAGAGCAGGTTTAAACAATCAAACAGACCTCCCGGAACTATGAGAGAGAAGGAAAGAACATAAGAATAGTCGTTAAAATTTTAAAAAGTGAAAAGTGATTGGGCCATACCCTGTGCTAACTCAATATATTTACAGTACACTCTCCAG
>JAOVYW010022105.1:0-16415 GCA_025775045.1 Hiodon tergisus | reverse complement strand
CGTTAAAATTTTAAAAAGTGAAAAGTGATTGGGCCATACCCTGTGCTAACTCAATATATTTACAGTACACTCTCCAGATGGAAATTTATTTATTGTTCATTTTATAATCAGCTGTAATTCTTAAGGAAGTTATAAATATATATCTTTAAAATTTACACTGATATCAAAATAATTGAATGCATTTTCATAATTTTTAAGAAAAACATAAAAAGTAAATGGGAAAGCATCATAGTTCATTAGCAGTGGATATGAGGAGTTGACCTTTAGTTGACCATTTTTAATTTTGGTTGTTACATGGTTAAACACTGATCATTATAAAACCCCATTGTCATATTCCTCAAAGTATAATATTTGATCTTTCTATATATATAAACCATTGCCACATAGCTCAACCTCACACCTTAAATCAAGAAAGCCCCGACACACACATATTTACTGTTTAAATTGATCAATTGACAGGACAGTTTCCCTTGTATGGCAACTTCATGTAAGACATTTTTGTACAAAAAGAAAATCTTGATAATAGAAAGAATGGAGCCCAAATGTTTTTGTGTCACAGCAGCAACCCCCGAACACATCTGCCCTAGTCTGTTCGCCTGACACCTTGCTGGAGTCCATCTCTGAGTGATGTTCTTTGGTAAACTCATGAACCTTGTCTTTTAATGTATATTTCTGTCACAACCCTACACTCGCACCATCATATACACAAGGTCCATATGCCAGTTCCATATGGCCCACCATCTTCTCCTGACAAGTCTGTGGGAAGGTCCCATCCATCACCACGGAGTGCATTCACTTGTTATCAGCCCAGACTGTGTAATGGCTGCTCACGCAAAGCCCTCCTTCAGTCCACGGCTCAGGAACCATATGCAAGTTGTCCTGGAGGGGGAGATGCAGGCATGCAGTCGAAGAGGCTCGCTCAAAAATATGCCAGATGCACAATGCAGCACCCTGTCCTGCAGGCCTCTTCAGCACTTTTCAACACCTTAAAATAGGGTAGAGAGTGCAGTCCACAGCTTTCCAAAAATAAAAAGGTATTAAAGCAGAAAAGGTGCTGAAGCCAAACATTCTGTGTGGGAAGAGCTTTCAGTTTACTGCAGAAATTGATCTGACTGGGAGTTTATTAGCTAATGCTCATTTTGAGACCATTTCAATAGTGTGGGTTACATCTAAAACATTTGACTGTGGTTTTGTTGAAATAAATATAAATTTCAATAATTGGAACACATGTGTTTCAGCAAGACATTTGATTTTCTGATGTTAAGGCAATAAAAAAAACCATGACCAAAGGGCAATAAGGACAAAATGCCAAGATGAGACTTTAATTTTAAAATGTAATATATGGGGGAATGTTACGTCCCTCCTATGGATTTGACTAGAGTTGGCTCAAGGACACTCCAGTTGGCATCTACAGATTTCTTTATGGAACAATACACCTATGTGTAATCTGTGCTGACACAGGTTGACAATAAACAGTAGATATCACATAAAAGAGTGTCTATCTGGCCTTAAGGAGAAACTAAATATCAGCAGAAGTCTTTCCAGCAGTGGTCGTACCTTTGCATGTCTGTGAAGACATGTAGGCTCCAAAAAAAAATTTTTTTTTTTTAATGTGTAAGTGAAGGACAAAGGTGACACACATTGCTAAAAAAAACTGTAATGATGTGTGGACATTAAACAGACGATAGGGCAAGAGAAGAAAAAATGGCGATGGGAAATCTCTAGTGTTTAGGATTAACAGTGCCAGATCCTCTAGCTCAGGGACATTAGGCTTCCATGCACTCACATGACAAGATGGTCACATGAGGAGGAGGCTGGGGATGACAGGACCTGTAATCTTAAACCCCATTAACAATCACCATATTTATTTTTAAGGCCCTGCTGGAATGTCGTGCTGCACACCCATCCTTGCTTAAATTGAAGGATGGAGAACAGATGATCTTGCTTGTGGTGGAGTAAAAGTCCTACTTCCTTATAGGGTTTCTGATAGCATGAATTATTAAGTGAGTGTAAGAAGAAGAGGCAACTTACATTTAATATGTGGCCATGTTATTTTGTTCTACCTTTTGTAGCCTTTCACATTTAATTAACGCTGCGGGTGGGAGAAGCGGTGTAGAGCCTGTCAGTTTGGTCAGCTTGTGTCAGCAGCCCTTTTTCCTTCCTCTCATTTACACATACGTTTACTTTAGCAGACAGCCTTCTCCAGGGTGATTCGCATTGCTCGCATCTGACCCAATATTGTCCATTTACCAAAGGCAACAGTAGCATATCTGAAGTCAGTGCTATGATTACCACAGTGCCAGAAAACAAAATGGAGGCCGCTGTAGTGATGGTCAGATCTAATAATAAGTGTAAATATGCTTACCTGAGCAATCTCTGAGGGTGTTTGCATTTCCAATAAATTTTTGTTCTGCACATTTCCAACACTCACCAGGACAAAGAAAACGTGGGCCCTAAATGACAGACAGAAAGTGTGGTTATGTGGTGCAAATAAATAAATAAACAGTATCCATCAAGGAAGCTTGCCAATTACTGTGGTCAATGTTGACTCATAGGTGTCATGTAAGATAATGTGGCAAGGAACATTAAGTGATTTGGTGCATTTAGAGTCTCCTTTTGACCTTTTTAATGGTTCTGGGAATCGGTGGCTGTTGAACCACAAAATAGTGGCTCTATTGATCAAACCCTCTGTCAAAACAGCCTATTGGGTAATGTTGAGTCACAATATCTTCATTTAAACAATCATGGGAGGATTCCAGCTGGGTCAGAAGAGATTTCACTCACACTCACAATATGTGAAAGTAACATACTGTTGATTCTATCATGGACCATTGTACCATTGCTCAACGGGTTTACCTTCAAGAACAGTTAAAACTATTAACCCCTAAAACCATCAAATGTGTGTATCTGCATGTCTGCCTAAACATATACAAGCAACAGTTTGCATCTGAATCTGTATTATATTATATGCCTGGCACTGTAGATATTCCTTGAAGGAGCTTGTAATGTAAAGTTTTTTTTTTTTTTTGTGGTGATGAGTGTTACCAGTGTTTTTTTCAGAAGTCAGCTCTACAAGCAGAAGTTTTCTTAAATGACATGCCAGTGATCTTATGGATGAATTTTAAGTTTGAAAGATTTCTTACGTTCAATAGTTTTTTTAAAGGATGAATGAAAAATAAAAGCTTTAACGGGCAAAAACAGTATGTTGTATAACAAATCATTATATTATAAGAAAATTATTTGAGAAATTTTGATAATCCCTCACTTTATGTCTTTCTCTCAGATTTCGGAAGAACACAAAATCCCATCAAAGACAATAACCTTGGATTTTCTTCTTTTATATGTGGACCACCCTGAATCGTTTTTTTTTTTCTGTCTTCAAGTTCCATTAATAAGAGTGAAATCTATTGCAACTGCATTAATACCATTACAGCTAAGTGAAATATGCCTACTGTCACTAACGGCTCATTTATTATTTAGCCATTTGCACACATCTGTAACAAACATGAAAACAGAGCTGTTTATGGCCCATGGGCCTGAGAGCTGATGCAATCTGTATAAAGTCATGTGTTCTGAATTTTATTTATTGATAAAAAGAGTACTCCTTTAAAGGAAAACACACAAATAAAGAAATTTGGTTTGTAGTTTGTCGTTTACATGGCTCCACTATTTAAAAATCGTTTCCCAGTTGAAAGGGACCGCCGACGTATAACTGTCCTGTAAATAATTACAAATGACAAAATAAAGTTCCAATGATATTGCCTATACAGCTGTGTAAATCGCAAGGCAATGGCTACCAGATGCCCCTAACCCTAATGCATTTCTATTATATTTTTATTAATGAAGAAGAGAGGAGCCATCATCATAAACCACACAAATGCATAAGAAGAGGCACGGATGACCAGCGAGAGATTCCTGTTTTAAGACAAAAGCGGTTACTGGGGGGGAAAAATTCCCGAAAGGAAAAAAATGCCCCCGGTCCAAGTGGCTGTAAATTTATCGCCATTGCAGGCGTAAGCAGGGAAATTAAGTGATAAGAAAATCAATTGCTTACGACTGCATCCATATAAATGTAGCTAATGTTTAAAATTCCTTGCAAATCTGCAGTGAATGCAGAGAGTAGGGGGAGGGGAGGAGGGGAGGGGAGGAGGGGGTGACGGGGTGGTGGGGAAGAGGGGGTCATCAATCATGGCTCGGTGACACACAATGAAACCTGACCAGGGCCGAGATGTTTTAATACGGCATCCATTAAAGCCCTCAAATAAATTGCAATTTGGAAAACAGAACATAATACCGGCCAAGTTTTCCTCATCCATCTTGTGGTGTGTCATGTAATGTAATTGCGTTGTTAATTTATCCAAGAATTTCCTTGGTACACCATTTCATCCGCATTGGTTAATTTCCCTGTAGAATATTTTTTTTTCTTCCCTGGCTAGCAGGGGCAGAGTAATGTTTCTGCTTAGCATGGCATTAGTTGGAAGGCTAATCAAAGCGCTGAAGTCTCTGACACTTTATCAATGACTCCGGCATTGGCTGTTTGCCGCCCGCCCAGCATCCGGCCGATGCAATCACCCTCAGCTCCCTGTCATTAGCCCTTCTGACAGCAGGATCGCTCAAAAATGCTTGTGGATTACATCAATGTTATCGACTAAAGGGTTTGGGGGCATTTAAGGTTGGGTAGCTGTACCAGTCAGATGGACGGCGCTTAATCTAACCAAGCAGGACAGGGACAGAAGGAGAAGCTAGGGGAGGGCCTGGACGATGGCAAACCAGAACTAGGAGTGCAAAATCAATATTAACTATGAAATATGGCACAACAAAGGCAAAAATAAAAAGAGGGATTACTGGAAACTGTTGTGTTTGCTTTAAAATGAAAGAGCACAAAAAATTTAGAAAAACACATTTTAAATAATAATTACAGAGGGGTCCAAATCCCACTGCTGACTGGGTATAACAGCAAGGAGTGGTGAGAGAAGAGATGATTACTTTAATGTCGCTGATGAGAAAACAGAAAGGGATTTGAATTGTCCACCAGTCTCTTTCGAAACAATGTCCAACATATTTTTAGAAAATATGAATCAAAGAAAGAAAATGATTAGTAGACATAATGTGTAGGTGAAAGCCTCAGACTATCACAATCACCACTTAGGTCCTTTGATGTTTTGACCTTCCATTGAATTAGCGGATTCCAGCAGCTGAAGTCATGTTTTGACATTTGTGTTATTGTAGGGGCTGAACCCTGTCCTGGTTATCACCAGCACATCCATGACCCATGTGACTGAGGCTGAGGGTCTATTGTGAGAGGTCCCATCAGCAGCTCCACTGAAGGAAGCATCTTCAGACCCTGCTGTCAGTTGAGAGTAGTAGAATAATAGTTTTTACGGACAGAGGAGGCTTGACTGTCCATTGGAAGAGCTTCACCACCACCATGAAGACAGAACAGAGGTGTGCAATGATGAAAGGATGACAGCAGAGCAAAAAAAGAAAAAACAGCAGAAAAAAAATTCCCACACTAGGGATTGAGTGGAGACCACGTGAGTTAGAGAATTCCGCTCACCATTCTGCTCTTGGTAGAATCAAGAGATGATTAAATATGGGAAATCAGTTCTGCAACTTAAATTATTCTCTTACTGTTTTTGTCCACAAAGCCAGGGCAGGGTTTCAAAGTACTTTTTAATCAAAAGAGAAGAATAGTGAAATAGAATGACTAATAAAGTTATGAATTACAAATACAAAACAATAAGGAGAACAATTTTGAAATATAGTTAGCTAGATCATTAAATTATATAAGGGCTGAAATGACCACCCGGATCCATTGATCATTAGTCAGGTAAACATTATGACCATTGCTACCATTATTATCCAATTATCTGCAGTGTACAGATTGATGGTTGTACACATTTGTTTATTAAATTGATGTGTTACATTATTATGTAAAGTAAAACAAATGGAGAAACATGAACTCATGCTCTTTCTATGTGCATGTTTATGAGTGTGTGTGTGTGTGTATGTGTGTGCGTGTTTGTGTGTGTAGGTGCAAAGTACACTGTCGGAGCAGGATCTAGCCACAGAAAAATGGTATTATTACATTTTATTTTTTCCTTAAAAATGTATTTTATTTGCCTATTGTTTTTTTGGTTTTTAAATTTTATGCCCAATTTGGAATCCCCAATAGAGCAAACACATCCTGGATCATCGCTATAAATCTTGCCGCCAGATACAGGCCCATAGATACATTTCCATTAGTATTTATTAATATTTAAATGTGCTTACATTTCACTCACATAAAAAATTGACCAAATGTAGATAGCAAGTGATGAATCTGCTACATTTGATAATTTAAAGGAAGTTAGAATCTACACACTGGTTCAAGGACAACAATTAACCTCAGATAGCAGAAGATTGTGTAAACGGAAAAATGTGTGATAAAGGGAAAATTCCCTGTGACATATAAAAGTTTGTTATTACTGAAGAATATTCTGTCTGCAGTTTTCTTTGTTTGCAATGTCTCTTTTATAAGCTCTCTAGAATAAATGAAGTCTCACGAGGGTGGCTGATCACGAAAGCGGGGCATTAAATGAAGACCTAGGGCCGGGTGAAGATGCCGGCTGTGTTGGCCTTCCCCACTGCCTGTCATACTGTGCCAGTGAAGACCACAGCAAGGGCAAACAAGCGCTTGTACATCAGTCACCATGCTGACAGGTGAAATGAAAGGTTGACAGGACTGACATCCACCATCCTCTCAGAGACACAGTTCTCTCCCTCTTAGCGCAGACTAAGAGGAGAGAAATAAATTAGTGATAGCGCATTACCTGTCAAGCACAACGCTCCTGGTTGTTTTTGTACACTGTCAGATGATGCCTTTTCACCATGTCCCATCCCGTTACGGCTTGAGGTCAGCAGGGCATCTCTATAAAAGAAAACTGAACAAAAACAACAGCCAAACGAGGTGCAGAATGTTACCTATATGGGAACCAGCCACAGAAAATCATTCTAATTAGGTATATAGTGATTTAACGTCTGAATGTACAGGCAAGAATGGGATGAAGGAATGATGTACATCCAAAACTAAATAAACACAGATTCAGGATTTTACAAGGTCAACACTTTTGCAACCCTGATCATGTTTGACAAAATTTCTTTATCCTGACAATATGATACTCAAGGTTCTCAATACAAATTTTCAAAACATACTTAATTTTCCTCTTTGAAGTATTTCTGCTTTTATATTTTAGATCACATTCAGAGTTAAACCTTTCAGTTTTATGCTCTTATCAAAAGAAAAATCTTAGTGAAAGCAGGCATGTCAGATCTCGTCCTACCTCTAGAATGAATCAAGACCCCAAAGTAATTGAATTTGTAATCAACCAATGTTTTTTCATTCTTGTCTTCTTAAATTTTGTTTCCTTTTTTTAACCACCTCCACCCCCCACCACATCTGATGTGCCTGTTGTATATGTGTTACTTTAATGGTTGGGCAATGGTTGGACTGAACTTGGATTCTGAAGAAAATCCTTTTAGCTTGTATGCAAGGGTGTCTGCAATGCAAATTCTATTTTATTTATTTAGTTGGCAGGCACCGGCTTATAAGGCAACTAGCAATGTTATATCTCACACCTTCTGTTACCCATTTGTACAGCTGTATTTTTATTGGCGTAATTGAGGTTAACTACCTTGCTTAAAGGTACAGCTAGGAACACTACTCACAAGGGAAAGCCTGGACTCTTCATTTATTTCTGTCTGAGCTGAAACGATCCTCTCAATGCTTAAGGAGCATTAATTATTACTATTCATGAGCAAACATGCCTGGAAGTTATTTTAATGCAAAATGATTTGTTGTTACAACTATTGTAGTACACTTGTAGTGATAGCATCAGAACCAAATAAGTGGGTGAAAAAATACATATATTTTAATGAATATACATAGACACCTGCCTTTACTGAAACTCTTAATCACCTTCACCTCTTCTGTTACTCAATTTTTCAGTCATCGAATTAATCAATTTACTTTCCA
The DNA here is from genome assembly GCA_025775045.1 of Hiodon tergisus. Lineage (NCBI taxonomy): Eukaryota > Metazoa > Chordata > Actinopteri > Hiodontiformes > Hiodontidae > Hiodon > Hiodon tergisus. Next base: position 8,401 of record JAOVYW010022105.1, on the reverse strand, counting down.
CTAACTTGTGTGCACTGTTTTGTTCATTCTTTGTTATAATTTGCCCTGCACCACTCAACTTGGTTTGTTTTCCTTATAACCCTGTCACAAAGGTTTTGTAGTTTGGATTCATTGTTCATTGCTGTGCCTTGAAAGCCGTGTCTGGCCGGGACTTGGATTGTGTGGGAGCTGTTCTTGGGTTCATCCCTGCACTGGTGCCCTGCACCTTGTGACAGTTCCAAACAATTCATAGCTACAGTTGTGCATGATTGAATTGATCTTGTATCGTTCTACGTCCAGATTCAAGAGCAGGATAAAGCATTTTTTTTCTTGTTTGCATACCACAAGATTTGGTTCAATCCTAAATTGTAACCCAACTGTAATTAAAATAATGGAGAATATACTGCTGAGCACAGTTTTCTTCTAATCTCAGTAAGGTGAACTCTCCTTATTCAATGCAAGTATGGCAGGAACACGGCCGTTAAACTCAAACCGTTTTGTCTGATGAAAATAGATGGCTGGGTGAAGCATGGTTAAAAACTGAATAGAATGTGAACAGAACACCAGTATAGCAGATTACGTACATTTGATGGTGTCAAGGGCATTGCCACTGTTGGTTTAGATGCAGCTCTGCAAATATGCTTGTTGTAAGCTAATTTTAAAAAGAGTTCAGCTCGGAGCTACACTTCTAATCACGATAAAATTTATTTATAAAGTTGAATTAGGCAATCATGCAGACTAATCTTGACTGCATTATACAGTCATCAGCTTATGGGTGGGACAGTAAAGATGAAAACTGGCTGTAGGTTGAAAGGCAGAATACAGAATTGATTTGCTTTGTGAAAAGGTTGCAAATGTATTGTCCTTATTTATGTTGTAGGACTGCAGATTCCACACTGAAATAACTAAGGGGTCACAAAGGCAAAGGGTCTCAGAAACATTTGGAATTACGACAATTCCAGTATAGGGAGCCAACTGTAGAAGTTACACACACAATCTTGCCAACTTCTTGCCAACTTCTCTTCTTATTTATTACAGTGCCATGTTCCAGTCTCTGTTTGCCCCACTGGGTGAAATATTCCACTTTAAGCAAGTTTAGCTTATTTGGCTAAATGTACTTCCCAATTGTACAGAATAACTTATTGTATTTATATACTTATGTATTTATGGGTGCATATGGGTTATACTTTATTTAAAATATTAAATAAAAAAATGTACTACATAACTAATCCTAATGGTTTTTCACTTTTATAAGAAATGAAACGTGGGAGTATTTTCTGAATAACCATCGGAGAAGCACTCCGATGAAGAATGGTTTTAGAATTCACAGGACAATTCGTGTTGGACTGTAAAATGTCGTAGGCTATGAAAACATCTTCAGGGAGGTAGTTATGAATGAATGGGGTAAAATTAGTTACTGATTCTCACAAGTCTATGTCTCTCTCCACATTCGGGGGGTCTCCCAAAACTTGGCAAGCCTGAACAATATTTTAAAAAAATCTCCAAACTGTGAAATGGCCCACTCTTCCCTCATATCCCATCTCATGCTCATTGCTATAGAAAGATACAAAGAACAAAAAACATCATGGAATTTCCTTGGCTATATCACAAAGGTGGAATACGCAGTTCTTAATCTGCCTGCAGTTTTAAATGGATCCAAAATGCCAATAAATGGCAGCCTGATTTGGCAATGACCTGATTTTATATTTATTTAAAGTGTAATTATTTCTGGATAGGGAATAAATAAAATGAATATAAAAGCTCAAGTTAAGCATTTACCTCTCTCTGCCTTCGTATTCAAACCAAATACTTGCATACACCATTGATATAACTCAAAGCAGGACTGAATTACAAAGACGTAGAAACGTTCCTCTTCCCTGTAACAAATTTTGAGGACAAGGACAGCAAGCTTTTTTTTGTTTCTCTGCTGTTCTGTAAGCTGAGACAGGGATGGGAGACGCTCCTCAAAATTGCGTCATCGTCATTCTTCTGCTGTTTTGACGTGGTAGCAATGACAAGTGCTCATGGGTGTGCATCGGCCTAGCCTAGCGTGCACCTCTCCCCCTCACCTGCGCTGCCTATCATCGGGTTAATTATCTGTGAAAGCTGCACACTCAAAACCTGAAATCATTCATTCAGCAGACTGTCACTCTGCCGGGCAGACGGGCAAACAGCCGCTCCGCATTGTTTACCAAACACCATCTCAAAGACAGGAAGGGAGCACTTGGAAATCTACACGGAACCTACTATCCTGTATTGTATTACACACCTTCCCAAAACAGATGTGTACACACACAGAGTTGTCATAACAAAGCTGAACGAGTCATAGAACCATGCCTTAATATGCCCAAAGAGGCACAGATTAAACAAATAAACCAATTCTACCGCTAGCAGTTGATTTTGTTTTTAAACAGTATTCCTAGGTTCAGTAGAAACTTTGATTAATGCACAGTTTTAGGTTTTGCTGTTACTTAAACCACAGAGGATTTTGAAATGTTGAAAATGTTGAATAAGTGACAACCAGTTTGAATTTGTTTGTCAAAGCTTAGAACTTCTTTGTATTTAGATTAAATCCGACTCAACCCGTGTACAACAAACGTTCACTTTGACGCTTCAGACTGTTAATCAGAGTTTTGTGTAATTATAGTCCATGATTAATTCAGCCTTGACAGACTCTACTGGAAACACCAGCAAGCCGGTTAGAGTCTTCTGTCCATCAAGAACCAGGTGACATCATACAGAGAACCCCCCAGGACTGTTTAAAAAAAACAGTCTTGTTTTTAAATGGTTGTTCCAGTTCCCCCAGTAGCTTGGATGAGACCATTTCTGCATGGAAGTGACCAGGATTCTACAGTAAATCAAGAGCACCATGAGTGATTTGCAACAGAGTAATATTAGGACCTGCAAGGCCATTGATCATCCCAAACGTCCTAAGGGTTTTACTTTCCGTAGTTAAGAGACCTGTTTGGAGAAGCTTCTCTATCAGAATCAGCTGGTGCTGATTCTTCTCACCGAACGTTTTATTTAATTGTTTTTTATTATTTATTTAATCTCCTAACACAAAATTTTATTTTCTTTCTACTAAAGGTGTGCATTGACATAAATGCATTTTTTGCATTATATAACATGCATATTCCTCAGTTTTAAAAGAATTAAAGAAGACATTATATCAATAAGTCAAACTGTCTTCCCTAAATAGTGTCATAAAATTTTACTGTATAATTTATGTTTCTCATCAGAATTCTTTGTTTAACATTTATGTTTATTGATAAATGAAGATACATTTAAATAATTCAAACAAAACATTAGCTGTGAGCAAGGTATTAATAATTGATGTGGTCTGTAAGGGTTGTTTCACTCTGGGAATAGATAGTATTAGCTTAATGCATGGCTGCAGGAACAGAGGAAGTGTAATGGATCTGCTGGTTTTAACTGATGACGGTTATTGTGGCCTGAAAGTTGCTACGAAGAAAAATGAAGGGACTAGTTCTGGTGCTGCAATGGGTTCGGCTCACAGGAGCTGACAGTGCAAATAGTGCTTTTAATAGCAGAGTTTTTCACATTCTGCACTGGGCCTTAACAGCCTGGGGTTGGGGGGAATTGTACAGTGCTATTAAAATGAAACCCAAGAATGCCTGGCTCTCAGTTTCGACTGTTCAAGGGAGATTTTTCAGTCCCCTCCTGTTTGTTTCCTTGCACGCTGGCCTTTTACTCTGACCCCGCAATGTGCAGACAGGCTTGGCTGGGGAACGTTCAGCAATTAGGTAGATTCGGCTCTCCCTCAGCCTCAGGGGCAGACCTGGCCCACTTGGAGTTAAAGGGGGGAAACATGTTTCAATCATATGAGTTAGTCATTGGGTCCCCTACCCAGCATTGGTTGGGAGAGAAATGTGAAGGCCAGGCACAGGATGGTGGAAAACACACATCAACACAGTGTGCCACCTTCCTACACCTGGAGCGCTGACACGCAACCGTGAGAAGCAACACACTCCTGATGATCAACACATTCAGCCCTGGCAAACGTTCTTTTGCTCAGTCATTGGCTTTCCATTTAGTTTCAACCAAACAAGCAATGTCACCTCCATTTGACCCTTTACGCCATTCACCTCCAAATTTTCCCTTTATTAGAACTAGGCAAAAGATCCTCGGTATGAAGAGTCACAATTATCCATTCTATTGCTTTATTCTTTAAAGATTAAAGTGTCAAATTTAACAATTATTATATATTATAAAATTTGTATGTAATAATATGCGTTAATGAGATTAGTGGAATATCTATACCACTGGGAAAGAGGCTGTTAAACTGTATGTATTCAAACTTGAAGAAGAATGACAAGTTATGCCCTGAGTATGACTGTCTGGGGACCTAATCTGAATGGGGCATTGGTCTTATAGGAGAGATAAAATCATTTTTAAATAGTTAAATAGGGTGTGCAGAAAAAGCAGATTAGTCACCATCAATATTCACTGTACAATATCACAAATTACCAGTGGTATATTTGACAAATATTCAGGTATACATAAATGTATGTAGTCTTCAGTTCCTGGAGAGGCCTGAAGTCTCTGAGGCAATGTTCTTTATTGTACTGTCAATTCTCTCCAAAGTGAAAAGTTAAAGGGGTATCGCGTATCAAAGAGAGAGGACCCATGCATACGTTATTGCTATCACAGCATCATATTAGCATCTAAACAAAGGAAGAGTTTTTGCCTGCGGCCAACTGGTCACTCACTCTAGTCTTACTTCTCTATTTTCAGTTTTGTGCTGAGCAGGAAGCTTTTTTTTCACATCACAACTCTGGTGTCTTCAGCACTAAAGTGTGAAAATTGCTTGTTCTTCTTTTAGATTTTGTTTCCCAATATCAGTAGTATATGGCAGCTGTCTTCGGCATTTTGCCATTTTGCATTTCTATTTATATTCAACACTTAAACAGAGCTTGAAAATCTCATCATACAATGGGGATTATTACTATTGTTCCTTTTCTTCACTATCATCATTTCTTCACTTCTTTCAATATCATGCAAAACTGGTGATTAGTTAAATGTGGTCAATAGCTTACTATGTTCATATTACATACTGCATTGCACATTTTAACTTAATATGTTATACTTTATAGACTTATATTATAAGTGTATACAAATATTGAGTGTATACAATTTTTTTGAAATTTAAAAAATTAAAAATTAAATTACAAATTAAAATTTAAAACAATATTGTTATATAACTCACTAAATTGTGAATAATCTTTGCAAATTTTTGAGCAATGTTACAAAATGGAAACTATAAAAAGTTACTTTTATCAGCTAAATGAAAAAAGCTGCATCCTAAGTTTCTTATCTTTTCTTAACCTTCAAAGAAACATTCAGTTATGCTGTGGTTTGCAAGTTGCACTAACATAAATATTCCATGTGGGAAAAACAAAACAAAACCTCCTTGTTTCTGGCAATCTTTGATGGCCGTATTTGACGGACATGAATAGAGGTGGGGGCGGGATGAGTTGGGGTACAGCTTTTGAGAGCTGGAGAACAGACGAAGCTCTCTGTGCTGTCTGCAGTGGTGCAAGTCTGAATTTTAAAAAGCCGGGTTCTTTCATCCTAGCTTTTTTGACCCCCAGATGTAGCTGACACTTGTGTGTCACAACTCTTTTAAGCATGGTCATACACACATACATTTAGTGATAATGTATCAACTGAACCCGGGAGTTTTGACAAGACACATAATGAAGGTATTCTCTACTGAAATTCTGGGGCGATAACTAGGGACTGTGTGCACTACTTTGTAATATCTAGACCTGCAGGAGGTCAGCTGGTGATATTCTTCTTCTTCTTTTTTTTTGGTAGTGTGGCATGTAATCATTTCCTTTCATTCTCTCTGTCCTGTCCTATTTGAAGTACAGATTGTGTCATGATTACAGCGCTTTTTTTATTCACAAAGAGAAAAAAGTAGGCAACGAACAATTGCTGCAGGCAAAGGGCCTTGTACTTACAGGCTGATTTGATGTCATGAGGTCTATTCATTTAAGATTACATTTAAGCTTTGCTGTTACAGTCACACTGGAATCTCTTCCAAATCGAGGAATGACCTTCGCCAATGTTTCTTCTTTAATTGTATTATCCTTGATGGTGAAGTTTCTCAAAAGGGGATAAGGCAGGAAAAGGAAATACCACTGTAACATTGGGCACACGCACATCTAACGCAAGACTTGCATATCTAACCTAGAAAACCTGACCACAACATTTTGATGCTGTGATTGGTGTATTGTCTTAAAAGAAAGCTTTTCTGAAGTATCTTGGTAAAAGATAATTGTGCTTTAGTGTTCGATCATTTGGAGTATTACTTACTGATTACCTATAATTGGCATTTGTTTGTGTTCATAAACAAACTTGGACTGGGATCACTTTGTAACTTTAGGTTTGATACTTTTAAATCAAGATTTTATATCACTTTAAAAAATGTGCTAATTAAAAAATAGGTCCATAGCAACAAATACAGAACCTGACAAAAAAAAAGTGTTTTGTTACTCATGGAAATGCATCTATTTACAAATATAAGTCAATCTCCAGAATGTTTATTTTTATTTTTTTTATCTCCGCAAAAGAAACAAAACTCTGCTTTGCACCAGGGCTCTGCAGTCCAGGCAGCGATTGACCTCGACCTTGCCTTTCCTTAGATGCAGTTCCCCTGTCGAGAGTGAACTGCCCACTCCACAAACACTGAGCAGGTGGTAAGTCTTCAGTGATTCCTGGAAAGGGGAGTGAAACCGGCCGACCAGCTCAGGCTGCTGTAGGGCAGAATCTAACAGAACTGTGTAAACAAGGCCAAGGCACAATAAATAGATCAATATTTTTCCCTGGCCTGGGATAGCAAATCTTCCATCTTCATAATGCAGGGCTTAGACAACACATTTTTTGGGGGTAAAGACTACTAAAAAAGGAACACAGGTGTAGGCAGAGAAGTTTTGAAATGAGTACATTGCCCATATTGCTTTTCCCACCCATTGGTGCGTCTGTGTGTCTGTTTGGGGTTGGTTAGGGGGTTCATATAATAAAATATGACTTGGCTGGGACCAAATCAAAACTTTTACAACCCGCAAATGACATTGCTCATAACTGTACTTAATAACATTTTCATTTTTTCGAAAGTATCTTATTTCTTCTACTTGCAGGAAGGTGTGATAAAATTTTTTATTTGGTCCCAGCCTTAATATCTAAACTCAGAATTTTACATTAAAAGACAGCTCGAGATCATAAGTTATAAGAAAAAAAATGAAAGTAAGAACTGTGTATAACCCTAATCTGCTGTGTATTTATAATGTCAGAGCACTGGAACATGATACAAAATCCAACACTGCCAAAAGAGGCTGATGTCAAGCAGAAGGTTATCAAAATGATCTGTCTCGTTGTAGACTGCACATACAAAAAAAGGAAAAACAGGGATAATGTTTGAATTTCCTAAATTAAAGGAACACAAACTAAAACGTAAAAACCTTGGCAGTTTTTTGACCCCTGTTTCAGATGAGGGAAGGGGCTCCCTGCTCTGAATCGGTACAGAGCTGGGTGGCAGTGTTGATTAGTGCCTGGTTAAGTGCATCAGCCCCATCAGTCTCCTGACTCAAATGCATGCAGTAGTTTTTACTGACAAGCTGATTTTAGAGGCCCATGATTGATGCCATCGTTGTTTCAGAGGTGGCACGGGCCCTCCTGTTTGTGGGGGAAAGCATGTGCATATGTAACTAAACTAATTTACTGGGTGCTCCCAGCAGTTATTCCTCAATAATTTACAGACTGCGTTCGTTTGAACTATCTGTCCACCAGAGCGGGTGAGACTGGGGCTCAGTCTGAGCTTAGAGAAGAGCCAGAGGCTCTGACGGGAATAAATCATAAAAAGGTACAAGGGCTTATTATAAGCAACGGCCCATCTCCATGCATGCATGAGAGCAAAGTACAGGGCCGTTAGGGTAGCAGTGGAAAGGCAACAGCATGCTCTACAGACATGTCTAAATGCTCCGATCTTACACCTCAGAAGACACATTGTACGCATAAAATCTTTACTGAATTTTTACAAAGGCAAACACTTGCGTTACAACATGGTGAAAATTGAATACGTTTAGCAGGCATTATATACTTTATGACTGAAAATGATAAATAGTCAATGGTACACAATTACTTTATTGAGAGGTATGGCGATCTAATTATACAATGCCTAAGCAATAAAAAGCCTCAAAGCAGTACATTTCATGTGCACATAATTTCAAGTTTGATGGGCATTTTTTCACAGTTTCAGTGATCATGGAATTTTTGCAAAAGCTTCCCATAGTTGAAAATAACTACCACAGCACAAAGTATTGGAATCACATGTATTATTCTGTAAGCCTTAGTCGTAAATCAGTTTCTATTTTGTTTAATAACTTAAATGAGTACAATC
>JAOVYW010022094.1:4172-31672 GCA_025775045.1 Hiodon tergisus | reverse complement strand
ACGCTTTGATTGTCAACAACTAGTGAAGTGTCTGCCCGTACCTGGGCAGAGCGTTGGTCATGGAGACTTTCAGTGCAAGATCCTGTGTATGAGCATGAGCGTGCAGTCCACTGTTGGGGTTCTGGTGCTGGTACTGCAGCCAAATGAACCAGACCAGTGTTTTTTTCACCCTCCAGGCTTTTGTCCCATACTCTGTCATTTATTTGGCTTCAATGAGATATTTATTGAATGCTGCTCTTAATTTGACATTGCTCAATAATAATGTACTACTTACATTTATTCACTTGCATCAAGCAAATTCTAAAATTTGCATTAGGCTAATTGCGATGTATGATGCATAGTTGATAAGATTGTCTAGACCCTATAAGAATTAGACAGTTGAACCACAAAGTGGACTTGGTATGAGTAACTTAGGGTAAACCTCAATAACAAATTTTATCTGCGCACTGGCACAAAGCATAGCCAGTGTATATTTTGAACAATTTACAGCAGTTTACTGTCTAAAGATGTGAAATCCAGAAATCCATTAACAATACGGTTAAACCTCATTAATTAAGCTTGGTAAAAATAACAATAATAATGAAATTTAAAAGACAATGAGATTGGGGCACTAACAAAGGGATTAAAATCACTGGATTGATGAGATATTATGGTATCTACCACATGGAACACCAAGCAGAAGGTGGTGTCAGAGTGTCACACCTGAGAGCAATGTGTTTCAAATTATCGTGTGCATTTTCAAATGCAAACAATTACCAGGGCTCTTTGGGTCATCACATGAATATGTATCCATGGAAACTTGTGTATGTTTATGGACCTAAAGTGGATGATTCCGTAGATAAGTTAACATACAAATGAATGGATGACAATGAATGTAAACCTTAGCTCAAGGCACAAGGCAAGACAATGTCACTATCTCTGTGAGTGAGGTCAGAGATTGATGGTGGTCCAGCTTCACTCGGGTTCAGGAACTGTTTTGGTTTATCTGTGTAGCATATAATGTACATCGCTCGTTGTCACGGAACATGCAACATGCAGAGACATCCTTATTTTTGGCATGTCATTCACTCAGGTGTTTCCTTAGTCACAACTCCCCTGTGGGAATATCAACATAAGCACAGAATAACAAATGAGGGAATGTTTGGTAGGGGACAAGGTCTGTGGAAGGAAGCTAAAGTCCAAAGGATCCGTGTAAAAAAAACAGAATGTTTGACTTCAGCCTCATGACTTCTATCATAGCTGGACTGTGGCCTGATTTATTTTTCCATAATTGCGTCTTAATGGAACCTTCAGTTCGCGACGTGTGAAAGGAACAGATTCTCACTTCAGTGCATGTGTGTGGTTCGGTGGGTGGGACACTTCCTGTTGTTTGGATGTCATGTGGGTTAGTTTCAAAATCCCTCGCAACTTAACATGAAGTTGAGTATGACCACAGGCCTCCACACTGTGACGGTCAAACTGGAAAGGTTTGAAAGGAGGGGGAGCAACTGACGTTTTCAAATCTTGTTTTTTTATTGGACACACAAAATGAAACACTCAAATTAAATTTAAAAGTTCATGGAAAACATTAACTGTTGCCACAAATAAAGATCACCTTTACTCCTTTAGAATGGATTACTGACATTTACGCAATATCATATTACTCTATAGTAAGGAATGCATCTACGCACATGCACAGTTTATATTATAAATATATGTATAAATATATTAAATATATTTAATTAGAATGCTATGCACCCTTATTAGAGTTATGTTATGGATGTACTTTTAGCATTTTAGGTAGACCATATGGGAATACCCACAACATAGGGTTTGTAGAGGCTTTGTAGGTAGCAATTTTGTTTAGTTAATACTGTTTTTTTTTTCTTTTTTATTGTCACAGAGAAGAAAAACACATAAGTATATATATATACACAAGCCTTTGAATCAGATTCAATCTGACATGAAGATATGTATAGACAATTTATCCTGTACACCAGCTCAAACAATTTACAGAAGTGAATAAAGAGGTAAAACAGACTGCCTTGGGTGTTTGATGTCTCATTTATTGTGGTGTTTGCGTTGGAGAATTATGTGTGCGTTCAGGACTTGGGTGCTGGTGAGTGCCACAGATAAGGGGCATAAACTCCGATCCGATCTGGGATCTAGTTTCGGACACTATCCGAGAATGTCACTGAATTGTAAGAAACTTGGACATTATAATATTATTCATGATGTGATATAAGCTGCAAATATAAGATATTAAAATATATATGGTGTGTATATTAGATTAGATAAAATTTTAAAATAAGGCGGACACCGTGATTTCTTGTCCGACTTCTAAAAATGTGTTAAATTTACGAACAACAATTCCCATAGTGCATCTGCTACTGTACGCATCAGCGTGACATGGCCATGTTGCTGTCTATACTCCCTTTAACAGTTCCTTCCTGCCTGTGTTCTGTTGAGTGCGTGCTGTGTGTATGTGAGGGAACGAGAGTGGAAAAAGAACGTGGTGAGGTTCTTCAAGAGCTTGGCCTGTTTTGTGGAGTTGCGTGTGGGAATGCATGGTTGCATTATTAGTTAATATGTTAGTAGTTTATATTTAATTTTTGTAAATATAATTTAGTTAAATTAAATAACCATCAAAGGCAAGTGCTGCCTTGCTTATCCACATTTGGTTTTGCAAACAAGAAGATTTTTTAGCTAGCCAAGCTGGTCGCAAGCCCTGTCCCAACTAGCAAGCTAGCTAGCTTTTTTTTTTAAAATTGACTACTGACCGCTGGTGCCATAACTGCTGTTGATAGCAACCAACACCATATTTTGAAGATGTCGACCGGTTGTCAGAAGACCACTAGCCGGGCCATCCCGACCACCCGACGAGTAGTAATCAACGAAGCAGCGAACATGCCCCATGACTACTCTACAACCCCTGGAGGGACTCTTTTTAGCACGACCCCCGGTGGTAAGGGATACTATAACAGGATTGGGTGAGGGGGGAGTTTTTCTATTTAATTTTTGTATATGTATAGTTCGTTATGATTGTCGTTGCTGCTCCTGGCATAGCACGGGTAATGTTTGGAAACATCGCCATTAGGCTTTACATAAAACGTTACCAGTACACACCGGAAGGCAAATAGCCTTCACTGCAGTTTTAGTTGTATTGTCTCGGCGCTGTTACTGCAGCGACCAGGCTGGGATGTCTGCAATCTGCCATGTTGTGTCATGTAAAAACTCAGAAAAGCCATTCCTTGTTAGTTCCTTACAAAACGGGTTAGATTGTAATATAATCGCTGTGCTCATTGCTAGGTACCAGATGAAACCATTATCGAAAGGGCCGATATTATGTATTGTTTTAAAGTAAATATCGAAGTCTATTTCTTAATCTCAGTTGCTTAGTTCTGTTTTTATGTGTACTGGTAGTAACTCAATGTAATTCAAGTGGATGTAACAACTAAACAGCACAGTGTTGTTGACACGGGGAATCGTAAATAGGAAATGAACCTACGCCAGGGTTTGACGTAAACACACCGGAGTCGATCGGTGCATGTGATAAATTTTTCTTTGTTCTCCTTTTAGACATAAGGGCTCATAAAAAGGCCCGATGCTCTATGTCTGTGCTGGCTTTATGTCACTCGTACCTATTGACATCTTAGTAATATCAAACAGTTAGAGTTGTCGCGTGACCATGTGCGACGATTCCCACGGCGTTATCCTTCTCACTACTTCTTCACTGCTGGGTCTTGTTTGTGTTGCGCAAAGGTCGCAAGAACCCTCTGTCATTTTACTTCAAAATCGCATTGCGTGGAGCTGTGGTTGATGTACTGGACTCTGGACAGGTAGGCCGCGAGTTGGTTTTATCGTTTTGAACACCATCACGTTTTTGTAATCAAACACGGGAAGAGGTGAACCCTACCTGTATTCTCGGTAGAATGTAAACACGAGTGAAGTGGGGACACCTTGGGGGGGGGAATTATTGTTGCTGCTAAGGTTGTTGTTATGCTGGTTAATGGCTGGAATTCAGGTTGAATAACTGTGATGGTTCATCAGCTAGGTACGGTAATGCTCGCCTTTCCTGTAAACAACTGGCTGTTTAGATGGTAAATATATGGAATAGAAACTTTTCTTGGGAGACCCTGTGTGTGTGTTTGTCACTGCAAGTGTATTGCATCACAGTGCATGCTGTGACAACACATACATTTCTCTTTAAGCAGTCATGCAGTGGGCTCTGCCGTCACAACGGTGTTCTCCAACCCCCCCCCCCTCCTCCAACACACCCTGTAGTTGTGAAAGAGCGTTGTTGGCCGAAGGGTAAGGGTGGCTCCTATGGTATATGTTTAGGGAGGAATACTTGCACAATCCTCACAGGGATCCCCCTTCGTGCCCTCAAACACCATAAACACAAATTGAATAAAAAAATAAAAAATGTTACTTAAAAGTAGTTGTTATATTGTCAACCAAAACGTAAATAAAATGTATTAAAGTCACGCAGTACTCCACGCTCCTCGTGAAAAAGTAATCGCTCCTCTGGTTATGCCCTAAGCAAAAGCTTTATTTCTAACCAATTGCTTCCTGTATTTTTTGATTAGTCTCTCTCAGCGCCATGGAGTAATTTTGTCCCGCTGCTTCAACTCGGGGCCGTTTGTGGGTTTTGCAGCCTGAACTGCTCGTTTCAGTTCCTGCCCGAGCATCTCAGTGGGGTTTTGGTCTGGACTTTGACTCGGCCGGTCCAAAAATAGTTCCTTGTTCTTTAATCATTGCAATGTATACTTGTTATGCAACATCAAGCTGGCGAACTTGAGGCGTATTCCTCCTCTTCTTATTGAGCAGTGGTTTTCCGCCTTGCTACTCTGCAGGGAATCTCATTTTCCCCCCAGTGACTTTCTGATGGTGGAGTCCTGGACCTGCAGGTCCCTGGATGTTGTTTTCTTTGTGACTTCCTGGACGATTTTACGCCAAAATATATTGGCAGGATGGACGCTGCTGGGAAGATTCACTACATTTAAAGTTTTAGTTGCTTAGCAACTTAGTGGTTAAAATTCACTACTGTCCCAAACTTTCTCCATTTGGACAATTTGTCTTTGACTCGTCCAGCAGAGCACCAGGGCCTTAGAAATGGCTTTGCCTCCTTTTCCTGGCTGATGGGCATCAGCAACTGTTGAGTCAAAGTTAGTCAGATTTATTTTGTTTAGGGTTGGCACAAATCCGGCCTGTTTATTGGTTGATGACCCTAATTATCACTTCCATTGAGTTATCTATGGGGAGTAATAACTTTTTCCTACCTGGTAATGATATTTCGTGTTAGATTACCTTGCACGTCAAACGTATGAAAGATATGCCAAACTTTGGTTTATTTATTTTTTCTGACTCCCTTCTACTACTCACAGGAAGATTCAATGTGAAAACTGTGCAGAAAGTCAGGGGAAAATACTTTTTCACTGTACCTTATGTATATTTAAAGATACTTTGATCAAGGGTATATACACAGCAGCTGCGTCTCTCCTGGATTTGAACCTATGCACCATACCCTTACATTATTCCCTAGGTACCAGGATCATCTACGACCGCAAGTTCCTCTTGGACTGTCGTAGCTCCCCAGTGGCCCGCACCCCCCCTCGCTGCCTCCCGGACATTCCAGGGGTGACCAGCCCCCCCACCGCTGCACACATTAACAACGACAAGATCGCCCCAGGACAAGCTCTGAGCAACCGCTCCTCCTCCGTGGAAAAGGCAGCCGGTATGTCGAGGCTTACGCTGGCCATTCAAGAGCGTCTGTGGCTTTAGTGGCATCGGGGTTTGATCAGAGTGTGATCTTTGAATCCTCCGCCAGGTTAGACTGAATGTTGAAACTGACACACAGTCACATTTCTTGTCGTTTAAGTGTTTGTCGTAAAACCTGTAACGTTACTTAAACGCTACTTTATATTGACTGATGTGCTAGTCGACGGGTTCAAGTTTAGAGTGCTAGTTGGATGTTAGGTGAACCCGCTTGCGCAAATGAAACCCGTCTCTGTGCCTCTACAGGGGACGATGCGCAGTTTGAAATGGACATCTAACGTGTGCTGGGAGCCTGACACAATGTCCTCCACCATGACGAAAATGAAGATGACCGTGAAGAAGGAAGGGCAAATCCTCACCCATCCTGCTAATCTGCCACCCCCTTACTGTACCTCCCTCCCCTAAAAAAACAAAAACCAAAACGGTCCTCTAACTGCTGATGGCTTCCCCCGACCCTCTCCAGCGCTCCAGCGCTGTGATTCGAGCACAGGTTTCCCCCTCCCCCGCCTGGTGCCCCTGGCCTCTGCTCCGGAGGCACCGTCCATCCAGGCTTGCCGTTCCAGGAGCACGGAGCCACTGGGTGCTCCCACGCCCAAGCGCTTGCTCCTGTCCGCCCGCGTTAGCCAGTTCGGTCTGTGTGTCCGGTGCTTCTCTCTGTCAGGAAAGGGCACCAAACTGCTAAATCTACCATTTCCTAGTTCGTGTACCCAGTCTCCCTTTTAACATTCGATATTCAGATGGATAAAATCATATCCTCCCTTTCTTCAGTGGAATGTTGCCTTTGGAATATTACTGCTATTTGTGTTCATTTCAACAGTGATTTTGTTTTCACCAAAAGTGTCATACTTCCAAGTGTAAAAAAAACCCTTTTTCTATTGGTTGATGCAGTGAAAAGAGGTTTTTGACCTGGTTATATTGACCGAGAAATGAGGCAAAGTAAATTTAATAAAGAATTTGAAGAATACATTTTAGTGTTTATGTGACTGCCATCAATGTATGCTTGACTACTGGGTATCCATAATTAATAGGCAATATTTGATATAAAACAAAAGCTGAACTGTCCTCTGAAATATAAATTTTCTATATTTTACTTTGGTTGATTACTACACGCAAATTATAGCCCTGCACACTAGAAGAAAATATTCAAGAAAATGACTTTTTAAAATGAGGATAATGCAAAAATAACACTGGAGGGAGTTTTTTTTTTCTTGTTGGGTCAAGTGACAAGCCTGCCCAATGAGAAATAAATAGGCTTTACGGTTTTCCTTTATTGTGGGAATTGGCTAGCAAACGAGTGAACATCCACTAGGGAAATCTCTTGTTGGCGCCGGATGGAGGGGGTGCCAAAAATGGAATGTGGGCCAAATATGAGTTCAAGAGGTAACTGGAGAGGGAAGTGCCTAAACACAGTGCCTACCTGGTCAAAGTCACCATAGGTTACCTGCTGCTAAAGTAGATTTATTCTTTAATTTGAGTGACGGGTAACTTCCAAACCTGCGCCTGTTGCTAGCTGCCACTTGGGCTTACGAATTGGTATTTATTGAAGGCGATATTGGTAAAAGTGACTGAATGCATCTTTTTTCGAGCTTGTGATGTCAAACCTGCTATTTTGCCTTTTCCTTCCGCCTATTTAAGGCAAAAAGGGACTTAGGGGACTGGCCCCTGACCCCCCCCCATCACACCATTACATTTGGGAAAGGGGCCAAAGGGGACCTCTCACTCAGTCTTACCCATATCACACCTGCCTCAACACCATTCCGTCCCTGTCCCTGTCCCTGGTTCGTTACAATTTTGCCTTGCCTGCGCCAGTACAGCTCACAGTTCAACCTTTGGTGGTGAGCAGTGGAAGGTATGATGAGATGCCGTAAGCCAGCACAGAAATTATAAGGAATGTCTAGTAACAGTTACAGGAGTTTATTCTTATATATCTTAAGAGTGTATAGCCATATTGTGATTTGAGCCATAAATCATGTATTTTTGGCCAGTAAATGATTATTGTAAAACTAGTGCTATGCGTCTGTGTGTATGTAGCTTAACAACAGGGCAAAGGGTGGGAGTCCAGCCAAATGCCATGTAGCACAGTTGCATTTCCAGAGTTTGAGACAAACACATAACCAGCAGTCCATAAGATGCATAGAATATGAGGATTTATTATATTCATTTTTACAGTCTATATACAAAACCAGATTAAATTCAGGCAGGCAAGTGAACGTAAGGACTTTGATGATAAACGTGTTCAGGTACTGTCTAAGGTTGACTTAAAAAGAGAGATTTTACTACAACATGCTGCATCCTGGGTTTCATCCTAAAAAGTACTTGAGTATTTCAGTACACTGAATTTGATTAGATTCTAAATGCAAAAAATAGCAGTTATACACATATTATATCAGTAATAAACAAAAACATTTCAAATTGTATAAACAATATGTCTTTCACCTGAATTATTTCAATATAAAAAATGTAAATTTAAACCCAAAGCGCTAATGCAGCTCACGTTTCAGACAGTTTTTCCGTAAACGCAGACTGTAAGTGTTTTTCAAGTGCGGCTGCTGTTGCTGTTTCTTTAGCTTCTGTGCCGCAGGGCATGGCAGTGGCTGAGGAAGGGCCGTGCTCAGTGCTTCATTTGTAAATCAGGAGGTCCCGGAACACAGAGAGGGTGCAATCAAAATAGGTGCAGGTCCGAATCCGAATTGGACACAGATCCAATCAGAATCTGGGAGGTCCCGGCAGGATCCGGCACAAATTAAGCCCTGGCCATGTTGGAGGTGGGCAGTCAGCTCAGAGTTTGGCACAGGTCGGCCAAAGTGTCAGAGGCAGCCACACTCTTCCACCACCATGTCCTCATGGTGCCGTAACCTCACCTCCCCGTCCTCGTTGTAGAGCATGGAGAGCGGCCCGAGCTGCGTGGGCACGCAGGACAAGCAGGGAACCCGGTCGGGGTGGTGGAGCTTCAGCAGACTCTGTAAAAACAAGAAGTGGAACGGTTCGTCAATCAACCATATTTCACCTGCTTTGATTCAAACCAGTGCAAACTGGAACCCAGAGCATTCTCAGCTGCTGACGTCTAATTTACGCTAAAATCAAACTGAAGAAAAAGACCCAACTATTTGTCAGGTTATTACCTGCATGTAGGCATGATTGGTGGGCTGGAGAGTCTCATCTACAGGGTTGGGGCACCCACCCTCGCAGCGGAAGGCATTGTAACGTTTGGGGTACACAATCCATTCTCCCCAGCCAATCTGGTCAAAGTCGACCCACATGTCCACTCTCCGGCAGGGGGGCTGTTTACTGCCGGTTTCTGGGTGCACTGTGGCCCCCACCCCTCCCACGGCCCGTACCCTCTCCCGGTTCTGCCAGTTCCTTCTGCGTCGGTGACCCACAGACTCACTGGCGCGGTCCATGAGGACGTACTTGGAGTGCTCTGCGGTGCGGATCAAGGTGGGCGTGCGGTGGCCAGCCCGGGACTCACTGAGCTTGGAGAAGATCACCATGGTGACGTGGTCGGCTGTGGGGTGCTCCACCCTCTCCACCGCCATCTTGTGATCCTCCGTCCTAGTCGCAGTGCTGGTGGCCCCGCCCTGGTGCAGCCAGTACTTCAGTAGTGCCGTGATGTTGATGACCTGCCAGGGGGAACTGGCAGCACTGGGTGTGGCGCTCACAGTGCCCAGTAAGAGAGGCTTTTCCTGTCCATCTCCCCTGGAATGGTAGATGTCCACAACGGCGTTCTCCGCAGCAGAGAAGGCTGGCAGGCGGAAACGGAGCTCGGAGAGCTGGACGCTGTCGCTTGCTGAAATCGAGGACATGTCGAAGGTGACCATCCACCTCTCACCGACCTGGTGGCAACCTGAGTAAATGGACAGATAGGAGATCGCGTTAGAAACAGGTAGATTGGTTTTGCAGTTTAGTTGTTTCTTTTGTTCAGGAACTCATTCGGCAATGGAATAAGGAAAATAATAGTAAATTCAAATTTAAATATGTTAATTAAACGTATAAAATCGTTGGTAGTCTATATATGTATATATGAAACGAAATCTTTAAAAGAATTTACTAACTTTTTGCTATAAGGCTAGTAACGGAGTCGGAGTCACGCATCGCTGGGTTGTCATGGATATTCCCATGGACTTTTGCGCCGGCGCCTGCAGTCAACGCCCGGTAAAGTTGCATCATGTACAGCGGGTATCTGTTGAGACGGTGCTGGGAAAGTTGGTGTCCGCGACCGGGACCTGAGGTCAGGGAGCCCTTGGCGGGTCGTTCAGAGCCACCAGAGCTCCGGGGGAGGTTCCCACGCAGACCTAGCTCCGCTGGCATTGATTCCGCGGTGCCCACACTGGCATAATACACGAACAGCCAGTAGAAGCAGACGAGAACGAATCCCTCCATGTCGTCCGTTTATTTGTTCTACTTCTTTGTTAGAGACGTAGCTGTCAAGTCTTCAGGCAGCGGTGTGGAGGGAATGACAGCGTGCTTCCTTCCCTCTCTCGTTTTCTTGGGGTTATGCCACGAAGAGGCTGTGCTTCGAGGTACCATTAGTAACTGACAGCCGCCCTTTGAACTCCATCTTCCAAGAGACTTTGAAGTGCCCCGTGTCCTCTGATCCGCGGTCACTGAGACTGGACAACAGAGGATTATCACGTCTCAAGTTCATTGTCTCGGGAAACCGACCTCCCTTTGGTGAAGATAATAGGTCGTTTGTTGAATCTCTTTAAATAATACAATTTTATTATAATGTTAGTCATTTCATGTCGAAATACGTCTATGGTGAAATCTGGCTTTAATGAAGATAATGAAGATGAAGAGAGTTCAAATAGCAACTACTATCTCTAAAATCTTAAATAACAGTATACCTTGTTAAAGCAGGCTACTTCAACGAATGTAGGGAATTAATTTAATATTAAGCTACGTTTATATGAATTTAGTAGAGGCTCAGAAATACCAAACATTGAGATATGTTGAATGCATTTCTGAATTTCTACAAATTTCAAATACATTAATACGTCATATACATCTGCATATTTTTTTTTAAATTAAGACACTGGACCAGCTCTACGAAAACTATTTAAAGTCCAACTCCGCTGTTAATTTTATTTATTGCTCACCATTTTAAATCGTTTTTGTAGCTACACCTAAACAGTCTTTAAATACGTTTTAAGAGAAAATAGAGCTAAAAAGTAAGAGTGGATTGAAGTCGTCTCGTGGTGCTGGTAATGTTAATCATAAAAAGTTTTAACCTAGAGTCTTTCAGTCTCGCAGTAATAGTTACTAAAATGGCGACACTTCACTTTTGTTGGCGATATTAATTTACTCTCATTGACATGTACAATAAGATGACAGAGTTAGAGAGTATTTGATGTCCATCTGAAGAGATCAAAGACAAGATATCTGACAGGTAAAACAACAGAATGCTTCCACTCCTTTAAAGTATCCGGACTAATCCAGGAAAATCTAAATCACAAACAATTGTTTGTAGTTGTTATTCAAAACTTCTGTCATGTAATGTCTTTGAAATTTTGTCATAGCAATAATGTTATTTGATAGATATTTTTATTTGATAAATTATTTGATACATTTGATAACATTATTATAAATGTGTATGTTGTGAAACATAATATTGATTATACTGGAACGCCGACAATCTTTGGTTATTATTAAATATTATATATTTGTAAATATACCACTAGGCTTGCTTAGTGCTTCATAATGCACTAGACTAGAGACTAGAGTGATAATTAATATATAATAGTATATAAAATATATTATTTTTATAATAAAATATCTAAAATAAATTTGTATCCATTCATAGCTGTATATTGCGTACCAGATAAGCCAACAAACTATTAAGATGATAGCTTTACAATCTTGGCAACCTGTGTATTTCTAGTGCTTTTGTCACAAACTATGTGCACGATAGTGATTCATTTTAAACGCGAAAACGATTCCACATATTATCTTAAGAGTTAAAAAGGCTTTCTGTAAGGGAATGTTGCCATCCACGAACATATCTATATTTACATCTACTTAACAAACACCGAGTTTATTTTCTAGTTTATTACCCAATAAAACGAGGCAATTTAATGTGGAAAATTCCAGTGCACCCTGCACGAATATTGCTCTGAACCTATTTTCTGTGAAAGAATATTACTTAATGAACGTCGTTTTCAGAGGAGATCCGCCCAGCTCCGTTTTCTGACTGTTGCTGCTGCCGCGCTCGGTTTAAACAGTCCGACACGGCCAGGGGTGATCTCGGTTGTTGCCGTCACCGCGTTTGTTCTGGACGACTCTTAAACCGCGTTGGACGTACTAAAACTTAAATCCAAAGCTTCAGCTAACATACATGCATACATATTAACAAACATTTAGACACGCGTTCAGGATGAGGCAGCTGGATTTCCACTGATACAATCCGGGTGATTTCTGAACCAGCAGCCTTCTGGTTACGAAGCTTTGAATTAACCACTGCGCTGCACTACTACATAAGTGAACCTTTGCCCAACTGGGGCAGCTGGTGGTGTTGTGGTGAAGGTGAGAGGCCTGCAATCAAAAGGTTGTTGGTTTAGGCCAGGCCCAGCACAGGTGTTGTATCCTTGAGCAAGGTACTTTATCTGAATTGCTCGACTAAGTGTCCAGCTGTGGATTACAGTAGAAGTTGTGAGATGGGTAGGTCACTTTGGATGAAAGCAACTAAATCAGCTAAGCAAACAAATTGTAAAATGGTTGCATGGCTGCAAAAGTGCATGAACTAGATGGGTAGTAATGTTCTGTTTTTATTATAGAAAAAGGCAACAGACTCCACTTGAGGACTTTACTTGTATAGGAAGAATGTACAAATCAACATCCTGAGTTCTCTTGAGATTTATTTGAATTTACATCAAGCAACTGTGTGCCATTTCAGTCAATCACAGCTCTTTTCTGCTTTGCTAAGGCACAATTCTGTTTACATAATACACTGTATTACAATACTCTAATCAAAACCTTTAAAATGGCATTAAAAAGAAACTATTTACTATTTAGATAATAAAAAATAAAAAAAACTGACATTGCATCTTCACAAAATTCTGATTCAGGCACCAAAAAAAGAAAAAAAAAGACTAAAGTTAATCTGGGATATTTTAAAAGGGGCATACTAAATTACAATAAATATTGTTTTTATTGGTACTCCTCAGGGTAATAATGAATAGTTAAATATAAATTAAAAAACAAACATTTGGAAAAGATAACTGATCTGCTCAAACCTTGTGGATTAGTCTTGATACAGAAACAATTCTTTACATCTACACAAAACTAAAGTTATGTTTGAACATAATACATCAAGCAGAATACCTCTACTTTCTGCGATTCATTTTTAACACAACCGCGAATGTCCCTCACATCGTTCACACTTCCAGCCGTCCAACCACGCTGAATATGCTTGAGTCATCAGCAGAATCTCAACTGGATGGAGAGTCATCGCACCCACCTTGGAGACTCCAGACATCTTATCTGTGACTTTTTAAAGAGAAGTTGACTTGAATGCTAAATTTATCATGTGCAGACAGGTTTGACTGGATCTCATTCAAATATAATGTTACTGTCCCAAATGCCTGTGATGAGTAATCCCGAGAGACTTATGGTGCCATATAAATTCTTCAGGACAAGAATGAGAAACCCATTACTGAACCGTTTAAGAAGCACTTAAAATCCGCCATCATACTTGTATGCCTTGTAAACCACTTTCCCGTAACAAAATAACCAGGTTTTTTTGCTAAATTTAAAATCTGCAGTCAATATACTGTTCTCTACATATTTTGGAATCACCACTTGTGCAAATGCATTTTGGCTTGTCAGTACTAATCCTGCCATCAATCGCCCCCCCCACAAACACTCCGCAGTCTACACAGCCCGTGCGTGAGATTCAGCAGTGATTGGAGGAGAGGCACTCATCTGTCAATGGCACTGCTAGCTTGCAGGAGACAGAAGCAGTGATGGAGATTCCCGTCAGCGAGCCGAGAGAGGCCCCCACCAATTTCACCAAAGGCAGCGCTTCACTAAGTGTGCGCCACTGCAGTGCGCACCCAGTCAAAGTTGGCAAATGACACAAACTGGATTGGATCCAGCGTAATCCAGTTCATACGGCTCAGTCTGCACTCAACAGGTGCCTTTGCCAGGTTCAAGGGAGGCCAGCTAGTTTGACGTTGACATTCTAGAAGTCCATAAATTAGCCATGGATGTGGGGGGGGGACAAAACAAAAAAACATCCAATTTATGGCTTCCAAATAATTACTCCACAGCTTTAACATCACATCAACGAGCTTAACTAGAATGGCCATCCTTCAGACAGAACTTGAGGCCAGGCTTAAATCCACAGCACGCCTACACTGCACAACCACTTGCCTGAAACAGAGATTCCTCTTTCTAAATCAACGCCATGCAATGCCCTCCCCCCCACCCACAAACCACACCCAAGACTAACTGTCAAATATGAAATTGGTTAAATAGATTTTCCATCTTTTCTTAACCAAAACAGGGATATTTTCACCTTTTTCTAATTCTCCCTTTAAAAACATTGAATGCACATAAACAAGACAAAAACAAACAAAAAAACCGAAAAGGCAAAGTAAATTAAAAAGTGAAAAGTAAACCCGAAATATAAAATGGCATACAATACAAACTGCTAAGAGCTCCAGCTATATGAAACATGCTCTAATCATTTATTTACTGATCTAGGACCAGTAAGAGACTAAGGTCTCCCTGTGAAGGCTTCCATTTCCAAATTAACATCTGGCTTCTACATATTAAGGTGTTTCATGGTCAGAAGCCTCTTGGGAAATGATCATTACAGCAATTTTAACATACAAAAAATGTTGACAACAACAGTCACATTTGTTAAAACAGTCAGCAAAAGAGAGGGTGGAATTAAGATAAACAGAGTAAAAAGATTTCTGCTAAAAAATGACACACTTTTCTAGTAAAATCAAGATCCAGGTAAGGAGAGTGAAATGGAGAATGAGTGCACAGAGAGACAGGAGAGTCACAGAATGAGTGCACAGAGAGACAGGAGAGTCACAGAATGAGGCACTGAGAGTAGAGAGAGTCACATAAGGAGTCACTGCTTGGGGGGGGGGGGGAGGGGGGTGGTGGCGAGTTTCTCCCTAGCGGTCTTTGGAGCCAAGCTTTTCTATTAGGTCCTGCAGTGGGGCAAGCTCCCGTCGATCAATCAGGTTGAATTCCTAGAGAAAAAGACAAGAAGGGACAGCACCACAAGTTAGCGGCTCTTTACACTAAAACAACGAGAAAGACCTTTTGGTGTTCGTGTCATCGAGCTGAAGCCATCAGCCATAATAATGTGCAGATGTTGATTTAACTGCTGGCAGAGCATAAAAATCTCAAAAGAAGAGACTAAAACACTTGGAAATCACTGTAAACCGTTTTCTAGGTTTTGCTAAAAGATTTATTTAAGATCCGAGTGCACTGGAATAATAAACACGCTATCATTTTACCAGTAGAATGTTCGATTTAGATAACACAACGGTGCTTCGGTATACAGCAAATTCATTAGTAATTGTTTAACTGCAATCACATGTAAATGTTTTTGTAAATGAATTATGGTGGGGTTAATCAGTTTAATTCTTACGGGGATAATAGTAAGTCTTTTAATCCTTGGCAATCAGAACATTTTCTTATTTGCCACTCATTTTGACAAAATGTTAATTCTAGCTTGCTAGTTAACAGACATTTATCTCAGTTCCCAGTGGCTTAGTTAATGCTGGGGGACAATGTGTGATTAGTGGTTTTAACAATGACATGCTCCACATGTGGACAGAGACAGAGTGGAAATATTACAGACTTCTGCGGTGTATTGCACATGACAATATCGCAACGTTGATCGTTGCTGATATGACTCTAGTATATGAGCCCTAGTACATGCGGTCTTGTACAAAGGAGTTCAAGTGCTTGAGGAACATCCAGAGGTGGGCGTGTGTGCACGAGGTCTCACCTGTACAAAGAAGATGAAGTGTTTGAAGGAGGTGTTGAGATGGGCCTCCTCCTGCAGCTGAATAACTGAGTCGAAGTGTTGGTGGTAGATGTGGGCGTACACTCGAAACAAACGTTTCAGGATAGTCTTTGCCACAGACATGAAGTTCTTTGGGAAGGGCACCCCTGGATATAGAGAGAGAAACATGAAACTGTGGAGCTAAAAGCCAGTTCTGCCTCTCTTCCAATCAGGGCAGAACCTCTCGTTCGGCTGTTTAGCCTGCCTTATGTAAAATTAAGGAGGGCTTGAAGGTGATTGGATCGGAGGAGACCAATCACACTTCTGCACGCTCCCTGTCATTGGTCAGCAAGCTGAGCCACGTTAGCAGGATGGACAATGCCAAACTGGGGGGAAACGTGAGTTGGAGTGTTGTGAGTATGTGAGTATGTGAGCTTGTGTGAGAGAGGCTGGGAGTCGAAGGCACTGACCGATCTTGGAGGGAAACAGTGTCTCGTCGTCTAGCTGGTCCTGTACCCACGTCATCAGGTAGTCGATGTACTTTGGGGCGGAGCACTTGATGGGCTTCTTGATGTTGGTGCCGTCAGCCCAGTGGTACTCGTACCTGAGAGAGTCAGACAGAACTGAAACAGGACCAGTTCCCCACAGCTTGAAGGGTACCAATGTGCACCTAAGCTACGGTTTTTGTTTATTTACTACTGGTTTGAATGCCACCTTCTTCTCCTGACTACAATGCATGTGGTACACCTGCGAATGTGCTCCTGGCTGATGCATTTTGACTGACCTGGGCCCAGCGGACATCACAGAGCAGCTGGTCTCAGTGCAGAACTCAGTGATGGTGCCGTACAGCATGTTGATCTGGTTGAAGAAATCCACGGCTGAAATGGAAACACAGAGTGGTGGGTTTCACTTGGAACACTTGCGCCCGGAGAAAACGCTAATCACAATGCAGTTACCCTCTACTTTCCATTTGGCTTGATGACAATGACCAGGGAACACCCCCCCCCAGCCATGGCTGCCAAGCCCAAACCCATGCCAAGCCCACCCTCCCACCACAGCTCACTGTTGACGGCGATCCACTCATTGAGGTCTTCCCCCTCTGGCAGCATCACGGCCTGTCGTAAGTTACCGCTTCCCAGTGTGGCCTCCGCGTGTTTCAACAGCTCATACTGATGGGAGCCTTCCGGAATGTTCTTTTTTGGCTTGAAGGTCTTGGACGAGCGGCTACCGCTGAGGGTGGGTGACGAGCATAGGAATTAATTGAGACAAAGAAATTCTCCAGTGACCGCAGCCTGAAAAGTCTGTCTCCGAGGCGTTCAAAGACTAGCACACAGAAAAGTTCCCTTTCATATATACAGTGAAATAAGTGCGCCGGAGACCCATTTCAGCCTGATTTCAAGAGCAGAGGCCACATCAGAGAAAGCGCCCCCTGTTGGGTGAAAGGAATGATTAACCCATGACTGCGTTTACCTCCGCTACTGGGGAGCTTAACCTGCAGTAAATATTCCCTTCTGCACCCGATTTTGTAAGACGTCAAGGGCACTGTGAGTTGCACCGATTATGGTCCCTGAAAAACAAACTGCTCTGGGAGACTGGAAAATGGCGACTATCTGTAAATCAATTAGATTTGTCAACACTTAGCCCTACTACATGCGGGTCTGAAATACAAGTAATACCATTAGAGGCCAATAGAAAGAAAAAAAACATATACAAACTGATCTGCATAAACAAGGCGGAAACGCAAAGTAACAAAGTAAAGTTACATCGATTAGACCAGTGCAATGACATGCGTCAAAAAAAAAAACAATTAAGAGGTCTACAATTCAACATAAAGCAAGACAGCGAGCCAGAATTAACGTGACAAATTATTGTCATTTCTATAGGACAAAAATAAGAGTTAGCTAGTTTTAGCCAATATATAATACAGATCTAAGTTGTGTAAAATTGAATGACTCTATCCCGAGCAGGTCAAATTAGAACACAAACACAAAATTGTTAACATTACGGCAAGGGTTAATGGGAGGAGCCAGTTTGGAGTCTTGTTTTGGGGACACATGGAGAGATTATGTAACTACCAAGACATTTAAAAAGTTTTGAAGCACCAGCAATCTCACATATCATAAGCGTTTCCTCAACCTTAAATGTAAAACTAAAATACATAGAGTACATTTGTACATTGGTTACAATACCGGATGTGGTGTCTAATGTAGTTCAACGCGACGACTTGCACGTAACTTCAGAACACTCGATAATAACTTGTTCAAAATAATAGGAACATTTAAAACAATCACTAAGAGAAGGGTAAATAACGCGAACGCGTTTTATATATTTAACCTGTACTTAAACTAACTGACTTGATCACACCTTCGATCGAGTTATAAGAAATATCAGTACATTCGCCTAAAAACAGGAAGAGAATGTTTCTCATTTCAATACTTACAAAAGGAAACTCATCGTAACTTGGTGTAAACAGAGTAAGTGATCGAGT
Source organism: Hiodon tergisus (assembly GCA_025775045.1). Taxonomy (NCBI): domain Eukaryota; kingdom Metazoa; phylum Chordata; class Actinopteri; order Hiodontiformes; family Hiodontidae; genus Hiodon; species Hiodon tergisus. The sequence continues at coordinate 13,460 of JAOVYW010022094.1, read as the reverse complement.
GTGGACACAACAGCTTGAAGTATGCCGATTCCTTGCGGCTGACTTTAGGAAAATGTATGTCCCGTACTTTAATATCCAGATGTTTATGTGGGATCTTTCTTAAAGTTTGTAACCTCGCTTTCCAGAAATCCTAACTTGTCACTTTCGTACGCACTACAAACACCCATGTACGCCGTGAGTGCTCGATTATCGCGAGAAGTTGTTCTAACAGTTAATTTTCAGGGAAAGAAAATACATATATATTTTTTGGGCTAAATTAATTTATACAGAGCTTCGGAAAATATGATTTTGTTGTATGTGGTTTTCATCATGTTTGGTATTTAATGGTCAATATGCCAGCCACTTATTTTCACGTGATGTTTAAAAATCTAACTCCGACAAAGTTGTCATGATATAATTATTATGATATTTCAGCGAATGTTAGCTAATTTAGATTGTCAGACTGTCACAGATTTTTTATGCTGTCTGTCAACATTGTTTAATGCGCTCACCAATAAAGTCGGTGTAAAATCAGGTTAAGGGTGACTCAGCTTCTCAAATGTATGACTTAAAATTCTGTCTGTACCCGAAAAAGAGCCCAGACACACAACCCTGTTTGTTTATAGCGTTGATGTGCAAATTTTACGACTGCTTATTTCGTCTGAGTCAATAAAGCCGGTATTCAGAAGAACATAAAGATTATCTGCGGTTATCAGAGCGGTTTTTACCCACGTGCAATATAAAGGTATCTTTTGTCATGAAAATTTTTTACATTATTAAATTAACCGTTGTTCCAGACACATACAAAGGCTTTTCCTAGGACAAATAAAGACCCCGAGTATAAAATGTTACTGTTTTCCGGGACCAAATAACGTACTGCAAAGACATGTGCTGGTCTCATAAATAACCACAGGGTGGTAGTATTGGAACAGCTTCAGAAATTAGGTTTTCCTGTTTGCGTAAGAATTTGCATATTGTTGGAGTAAGAAGCTCAGCCGCAACTGTCAATACGTAAAATACGTTAAATCGTTTCCAGGATACCTGTTAATTATATAGATAACTGTCGTTTCAAAAAGTACCGTATATATATATATTTGCTACTTGAGTGGCTCACCTTCATACGCACATGGAGGCTGTCAGCATTGGAACAAAACATTATATGTTAATAGATGCTGACACTGCGAAATATCACCTATTATAACTATTACTGTTTGCAAACTATGCACCAACTATTAAGAGGGCACTTCATCAGCAATGTTTATGAAAGTCAAATGCTTTCATGTAAGGGAAAGTTCAAGGGCCAAACAAAGTAAACAATAAAAATGTTAAAGTTTTTGCTGACAGTGAAAATCAAATTGAATGAGGATATTAAATGGGCTATTATATATACAATTTTTTGAACTGATTTTAGATGCTGCTTATGCTAGATTAACAACATTTTAAATCTCCATCTTGCTTACCAAGTTTTTGTTTATTGCCACACTTTTCTCTGCTAAAAAAATAAATAACAGATGCGGTATTGTTAAAGCTATTCTGTATCTGCTTTTTCACTGTGTTGTATCTGCATGGGGTTTCAAAATGATATTTACATGGCTATGATGCATTCCTTCCTAACAACCTTGGGAGTTGGAAAGAGCGGAGAGTATTGAATCTAATACTGTGAAGATGTCATTGCACATGCTAATGCCAATCTGGCCCACATTAGTGCACTCACAAATGCCAATGTAACACCCCATTGCACCTGTCAATATCAATTTTAAATACGATGTCATTAAGGCATTATTAGCTTCAAGGCTTACTTGCCCTTTGTTGCCCTCTAAAGCAAAAAAAGACACAAGAATACCAAATAAATAACATATCTTAGACATTTAAGAAAAGTATTTGGTTAGATTTTAATTTTAAACAATTCCATAACGATGTTTGCCCGAACCCTTTCTCATAGAAACATCTTCTCTTTTCCAAAAGAATACGGGTGAATAATCAATCACCCTGTTCCGATGCCCGGGTTCCGTATTTCCCGGGCTGGAGCCCGCCGCCACACCTGCATCCTCTGTGATGGAGGTCAAAAGTCAGAGGTGGTGACATGACGCAGATGAAAAGGTGGGGTCAGGGGCCCGGCACTGTGAGAGCAGGAAATACACAACTCCGTTTTCTTTGTTCCTTAATGGACCTGTCTTTAAGTGGGCTCTCACCACTGCTCCATATTCAGAGGGATAAACGACACTGGAGAGGATCGCAGCACCTGCCGTAGGCCGTGTTGCGTGGATGGAGACTGAAGGCCAGTGGGGAGTGAGACATGGCCCTGGCATAGAGTTTTCGAGGGGCCCCTGAAAGAGAACCTCCCGGTAAGAGGGCCAGCTGTTCCCGACGCAGTTCCACCCTCCTCCTTCATAATTCCAACTCGGTTGTAACAGGTGCGCATGGGCAAAGCTGTGGGCTCTCTCCAAGGCAGTCTTAGAGCTGTCTGGCATACAGAGGCCTAAGTGTTACTGAGAGAGGATCTGTAGGCCTTTTTTATTCATTAATCTCCAATATGCGATAAAGCGAGTTAAAATGGTACAGGATCTTAATTCTAATTCTAACGAGTGGTTAGCATTTTGGCAGAATCTGCTGGGAAATCATAAAAAGAAGCTGACCTTTTTTCGATTTAAAAACATACAAAAATAACTTATTCACTCCTGGTCTGAGTGGAATCCAGACCCTCTCTACAATTTATTCAATTCCTTGGCCTTCCAATCTTCACCTCTCTGTGAGGAAAGGTTGAACCATCTTATCTTAAATTGTTCCATTTCCTTTTGGTGACTTTTTCTGCCAAGGAAATTATTCTCAAAATGCCTGTAATATATTTAGAAGAATTTATAACCTTCATTGACTATAACGGGTTTTTAGCTAACTAAGTGAAAGTTATTTGATGCATTAATTTTGAAACATTCAGTACAGTACAAAAATTTGTGCAACATATTCACATAAAAAAATAAAATAAAAAAATTCCTGACGTTTTAAAATTGTTCTGTATGATTCTGACCTGTCGTAGATCCCATTGTTGTCAGTGCAGGGTGTAAATAATTTTGGAGGCTATTGTATATATGTTATGTACATGAGAGCTCAGTTAGTACAAAAAATAGCAAGACAGTGGATCCCAAGAAACCCTGATTATTTTAGATTGGTCTAGTACTAAGTAAAATGTACTGATTAACCAAGCAACTTGTGTAAAATAACTGATTTGATGACCAGATCCTAAATGTCCTTTTTTCCCACCCCCTTCTAATTGAGTTTTCGTGGCTCACTTCAGGTATTCGATACGGTTTCTGCAGTCTCTTACTCCAGTTGTTAACTTAACTCCAACCTTGATGAAAATGTGTATTGTGTGGGGGTTTACCACGTGTGCACCTCTTGCTGTAACCATCTAATCTCTACCCCCTGCACGCTGTTGCATCTAGATTGGTGACACCAATTGACATACTCTGACAAACCCCACACTACTGGGTGAATTAATTGTCTGGAAAGACTGGTTGATGTGAAGCAATTTTCCACACAGAATGCCTGGAAGCCCCCTGTATGTTCAAAGAAGCACAAAAATTCAGCTCGCTTATGTGCAGGACGCAATTAAATTCCTACTCTGGTATTAGTTTCGTATTAGCAAAGCACCCGCACACACAGGAACCACAAGACACCCTTCTCATTGTCCCGGCGTCATTTAAATAATGGGGATGATTATCTTCAGAGAAGCAGAACATCTGTAATTAAAAAGGTCTCTTTGACAAGCACCTTATTGCCATTAAGCAGATCCCAAGTGATTAAGTTTATAACACGTGAGAGTGTCTTCCTTTCTTTCAGTGAATTTAAATGTTGACTTATGCAATTATTAAAAAACCATCGGAGTTCGGAATCCCTGGTGCTGTATATCTCTGGAGCAAATTTTCACTGTGGGCGTGAAGATGTGTACTGGTGCTTATCGCCATGAAGACGGAAGGCTAAATCAGAATAAATGTTTCTGTCCTGAAGTGATGTTCATTCAAATGTGTGCTAAGGGTTTGTTTTTTTCGGGTGGATTGTGTACCAAGTGAGACAAAGAAAAGTTTACCGTAAATGAAAGTTCCCTTTCAATTATGAAATCTGAACCATCGCGAATGGGTGAAGTCGGCTGTCTCCTGTTGTGTTTGGGTCATTTACTGTGATTAAGGTCAGTCCACGTGTCGATTCTTAAGACTCTCATTTCCTGTTTCTTAAGAACGTAATTACCTAAACCGCACTCATTTTTCTCGTTCAGTCACTAAACCCCAGGGAGTCTGGTCAAAGTGTGTCATTTGTATTTCGCAGGACGATTCTATTTACACCTGTATTACTGTTCTGTGCATGCCTTATTACTTGGAGTTAAAAAATAATAAATAATAAATAACTTATCCGCACAGAGCCATGTTTGAGAATTTAACCACGATGGAGTATTGCTTTCTCCAGCAATAACCGCACCACCTGAGCCGCTGTGTGCTCGCACAGAATGGTGGATGACAAGCGAACGCATGCTGATTTTGTTTTCGAGAAAAAAACCTTAGCGCAACTTTACAAAAAAGCTGGGTGACTATAGAGAAATCGATCCAATCCGAAATGCACGCGAGTATGAGATTCGAGTTTGGTCTACGTGACCGAGGTCCTATGAAGGTGTGATTTCGCTCAATGGAAGATGATGTCTGGTCCGGTTGAAGCTCGTCTGAGTATTTTATTTTATTTATTTTTTATTTTAGTGGGATTTTCTCTGAACCAGTGAAGCGTGGCCATCCATCAGTCAAGGACAGCTCGATCCTCCACCTTTGTGGAGTCATTGACATCGTCTGGGGTTTTTCACCAGATGGATGGGTAGACTTTATGATTCTAATGTTCATATTCAGCTTCAACCTCACAGCCTGAATGATAGAATGTAGAATATCATATAGTATATGATATAAGGTCCGTCAGTAGAAAAAAAATAGTTTTGTAGTGCACCAAAATTCAGGGGAAAAAAGGCTTTCTCCTTTTCTTTTCAGGGATGACATTAGGCGATGTAAGATTCATATTTTTGCACTATGCACAACCCCATTTCGACTAAATAGCCGAGGTCATGTGGTATACAGCGCATCAGTGACAGAAGAAACCCTTCCTGCACAACACAAGCACCGCCTCCCTCCAGTTTGCCCCACTGGTCTGGTATCCACGCAAAGGAACCACAGAGAGGAAAACATACATTACACATTTAATATGTGTGAGAGCTTGAATAGTAATTTAAAAACACCTGTTCTTCACGGATTGGATCAGCTGCGTTGCCATATAGCCAATATGTATGTAGATATGTCTATATGTTTATATATATATATAGAAAGAGAGAGAGAGAGCAAAAGAGAGAGAGCGAGAGAGAGAGAGAGATGGAGTCACCAAATAAGGGTGTTTGTTGCAGCAAATATATAAATGGACTTATATTAAACAGTTCATAACATAGAAGGATGTGATTTCGCCCATTGATCGTACACAGGCCTCCTACCCCACCTCCTATGGCCTACGGTCATGGTCACAGTCACGGTCACGGCTCCAATCTGCTGGAGAGACGCTCTGGGGCCAGGGGTGCTCGCCCTCACACCCCACACTGCACGCATGTAATTACTCTGGAACACACACAATGCAAGTGTCGGACTAGTGCAAGCACCAAAGATAATTACCACAAGCTGCTTACACGCACACCAGTGCGCCTGCGTTTAAGGAGGGCAGAGCATGGTGGAGTCTGCGGTCCTCGAGCCCCCTGAATGCCCCCGTTACCAGGGTAGCATTCAATACTAGGCATTCAATGGAAATGGAGGGGGAGAGATGGCAGGAAAACAAAATGACACAAGTGAAAAAGTAACAAGGCAGACAGACATACAACGTGCATACAACATCCGTACAACAGAAATGCAACGTACATGCAACAGACATTACCTCCCAGTCTTGTACGGCTGAGTCAGGCCCCGCTCCCCTCCTGCCTGCAAGGCAACAGGGGAAGTCAGTCACGAGCCAGACTCCCTCCAGCCCATAGACATGAGAGCAGCTCTTCCTCCTCCCTTTACGGAGCATACGGACTGTATGCTCGCTTTGGTCGAAACTCTGCTGTGGCGGGGCTGCCGTCCCTAGTCAACTCCCCCCGGGACTCACCCGGACCCGCCTTGGTAATAATATTTATATTTATAAATGTTTACGGCACGTCCATTGTGTGTTGATGTATTTGGGTGCGAGGGGTGACAGCTGATAAATATTAATGAGGTGGTCTCTCTTAGACCGCCTTAGAATTTCGCATAGAAATTAAAATATGATTGGCACTTGGAGTGTCACCTCTTTAGCCGGTATTCACTCCTCTATCAGTCAGATTGGGAGCCATCAAAAAAGCCATCTTCCTCATGGTGTTGCAGAGATTTTCAGGACCAAGGACAGTGACACTCGATAGTACCTGCAGGTGGGTCAGTGGGTGTAATTGCTGATATTATGTAGCTAGCTTGCAAACATCTTATTAAATACCTAGCATTAGCCACACACAAAATGAAGATAAGCTGCAAAAAATCTCCCTGCAGACCTGCAGACCTCGTCTGTTAGTGAAAATAACCGGCCATCTGCTCCCAAAGCAGGAATGTGAGAAGTGTTTTATAGTCTATCCAAAACCCAAACAGTCCCCAATCTCTGTCAGTACAAACACACCCTGCACAGCGCACACATTATATCAAGGTTTACTTGCTAAGCAGATGGAGAGGCCGAAATCATTGTCTTCGACGAGTACTTTAAAGCTAGAGAAGACAAATTTGTATGCATATGCAAAACCTAGCCAGCCTATCTTAGATTTTTAGCTATCCCCAATAAGTGAGGTGTTTTGTAGTTAGAAACACCACCTGGGGTGGCGTTGTTCACTGTTACACAAACCTCTGGCTTCAAGAGTAGCTATAGAGCTCAGAAATCTATTTATCGACAGACCTACTTTTATCAGTTTGTTTCCACAAGATGAGTTTCGCTGAGGTTTACTATTAGACAAAAAATCTAATTAGATTTTTTTTTACCAATCCCCCAACGTAGCGTAAATGGACAGATGATCCCTACAACTTAGAGATCAAAAGAAGAGATAAAAGAAGAGAACACCATCTCTCTTCACTAAGCCAGGCTTTCCCCAAAAGGTATTCCAATTATCTATAAAGGCCATGTTGATTGATGCACACCATTCAGTCGGCCACCAATTTAGTGAGGAGAGTCCACTGCAAGTCTCATGAATTTTGGAGTGGGTCCAGAGAACATTGCAGCTTACTCAATATCTCTGAAGCAGTGCACATTGCACAGTGAAACACATTTCCAGTTGTCTCAACGTGATGTTTAGTTCGGCATGTGACTTTAGAGAATTCACGTGTGTGTTCACCCTTTGGCAGCAGGTTTTTTTTTGGTTTTTTACCTTTAAGTTGAGGCTCTAGGGGGTATATCTCCAAGTAGAATGGGGTGGTGGAAAAAAGAGTCTAATCACGCTCACTTCCTTAAAGCTGTTAGATGCGGACCTCCAACTCAGAGAAAACGCCGTAGTAAATTAGTTATTAAAGCTGTTCTGGTATTTTGTAGGGGTTGGAAGATTTTTGGGAGATTCGGCCAGGTTGGATCCATTCGCAGGTGTGGAACAACTTTGGCATTTAACATTTTGTATTTATGAATATAGTAAAATTATAAGATAGTTGTATTTTAAAATGCATTATTTAAAATAAAACTAGAAAAGAGAAAAAGGCGAACTATGAGTTTACAGGTGATTTGTCATTTGGCTCTCGTCACAGTTGACAGAGCAAATCGCAATTACCAAAATAAATCAGTCCCTCGCAATCTGGCATTGGTGCAGCTGTCTGTTGCTGATACAATGACAAGCTGCCTGGTCTCACAATCAACATTGATTTGCAGACAAATGAAAAAAGATGATTAAATTTTTATCACAGCCGTTTCTAAATTATATTTAAATTAAAAAATATTTATTCTGAAGGTTTTAATCATTTGTTCAACTGGGTAATATTTTCAAATGAATTTTCCCTTTCGGAGAAAAAGTTCTGTGGCTTTGGACTAACGGTTAATTTTCTTAAAATGATGGACGTTGACATTTCCTTGACATTTAGTGAGTTCCTCTTCTGTTTTGACATTATCATTTTGAAAATTAGCTTGCTATCATTGGAGGCAGAAAACACTCTATCCCATAGCCTGTTTTCGGTGTCAGTGCAGGTCATGGAAGCCCAGACAGCCTTTGAAACACACTAGCTGTGGAAAGGGGGCATTGCGGTTACATTGCGGTTTTGATTCGTACATTTGAATAAGAGCTGATTCGCAAATCCCAAACTACAAATCATTTTAACGTGCCAGAGACTTTAAAGTCAAGTTAGGAAAAGCCACAGTCCACCATTGCACAACAAACTTTTGATAGATTTATGAACATATGATGGGTAAAATAATTTTCAATTAGTTGCATTGCAAGGTCCTCAGTTTGAACGTTCAGGTCATGTGGATTATACTAAATTAAAGGTATTTTTAAATGAATGAGGTAGGTAACAGATGGTTCAATTCATTTGAAGTAATTAACTTTTCCAATACAGATAACTGAAGTCCAAATGACACCAAAAACCCAGGAGGAGGATATTAAATTTGAAAAGATATAAACCAGTAATAAACATTTTAGGCCACAGATGCCCTAGACATATTTCAGTTAATCTGAGAAGGAATTGGAGAGTTGCAACAAATTGTTGTTCAAATGCAGTGTTCAAATACACCAACAGAGCGCTGCAGATCATGTATTTATGAGACTCCTTGGCTCAGGGCAGATTGTCTCTCTGCCATAGCAATTTAGGCTTTCAAATGCCTGGTCAGTTTTTAGATGTGGAGAGTGAATATCGAAGAATCGGCTTCAGGAACAGAAGTGAATTCAAGTTTTTGGACACTGCTGTTCAGAACGACCCAATTTAGCTTTTTTTTCCCACTACTGTGGCAGGTATATTCCTTGGTCCCATTTCCATTTGTCTCAAATACAGCCTGTCTGTTTGTGTGTCTGTGTGCGTGCATGAGTGTGTGTGTGTGTGAGTGTGTGTATGAGTGTATGTGTGCGTGATTGTGTGTATGTGTGAGTGTGTGTATGAGTGTATGTGTGCGTGTTTGTGTTTGTGGTGGGTTGGTGAATTGCAGCCCTCTGCTAATCTACGGAAATGTCTCTTCATTAATATGATTGTGTTCTCCAGTGTCATTCTTGGTGTCAGGTGTCTTTAATCACGTTATCCTGTGTCATTCTTGGTGTCAGGTGTCTTTAATCGCGTT
>JAOVYW010022076.1:0-32740 GCA_025775045.1 Hiodon tergisus | reverse complement strand
GCTCCTTGCAAGTAAACTCTAATACCCAAAGACTCCAGTGACTCTGTCATCTTTGATAAAGAGAAATATTTCTAACACCTCCCATACAGGAGCTCAAAGGGAGAGAACCCGGTGGAGGCCTGGGGTACCTCCCGGATGGCAAAGAGAATGTAGGGCAGGAGCTGGTCCCAGTTCTTTCCTTCCACGTCCATTAGCTTCTTTAGCATCTGCTTGAGGGTCTTGATGAAGCACTCAATGAGCCCATCGATCTGCGGGTGGTACATCGACATCCTTAGCTGCTTCACCTGTAGCAGTTGGAGCACTTATTTTAAGACACTGGACATGAAACAGGAACCTTAGACAACCTCCGTTACAATCTCCTTCACAATCCCCACCCTGCGAAACAGGGTCGACATCTTCCTCTCCTCAATTCTTCAGTCACATAGATAGTCAATGCATAGTTCAGAGTTTGGTACTCGGCCAAACGACAGACTATGCATAAGGGTATGTTGTATGGCTTGCACATGTACTTTGAACCGGCGACAGGGTCATGGGCGGGAGCGAAGGCTGGCCCGTGTGGTCCAATCCTGTAGCTCAAATTGCTGAAAAAGTTAATGCTGGTTCTGATAGAAAGGTGTCAGAACACAGTGCATCACAGTTTGTTGCGCATGGGGCTGTGTAGCCGCTGACCAGCCAGGGTACCCATGCTGACCCCTGGCTACTGCCGAAAATGCTTACAATGGATCTGGACCACGGAGCAATGGAAGAAGGTGGCCTGGTCTGATGAATCATGATTTCTTTTACATCACGTGGATGTCTAGGTGCGTGTGCGTCGCTTACCTGGAGAACACATGGCACCAGGATGCACTATGGAAAGAAGGCAATCCGGCGGAGGCAGTGTGATGCTTTGGACAGTGTTTTGCTGGGAAACCTTGGGTCCTGCCATTCATGTGGATGTTACTTTGACACGTACCACCTACCTAAGCATAGTTTCAGACCATGTACACTCTTTTTATGGCAACTGTATTTCCTGATGGCACTGGCCTCTTTCAGCAGGATAATATGCCCTGCCACAAAACAAAAATGGTTCAGGAATGGTTTGAGGAACACAACAATGAGTTTGACTTTGAAATTCCCAAGATCTCAATCCAATCGAGCATCTGTGGGATGTGCTGGACAAACAAGTCTGATCTATGAAGGCCCCACCTCACAACTTACAGGAATTAAAGGATCTGCTGCTAACGTCTTGGTGCCAGATACCACAGCACACCTTCAGAGGTCTAGTGGAGTCCATGCCTCGACGGGTCAGGGCTGTTTTGGCGGCAAAAGGGAGACCTACACAATAATAAGCAGGTGGTCATAATGTTATGGCTGATCGGTGTATGTTTACCTTACTACATCACACGTTCTGCAATGACTATTGCGGATGCGTACATCACGATGTCAATGCTGAAACGATATATCGTGCAGCCCTAATGCCTTCCAATCATAAATATCTGACATCATCTCCTCCATATACTCTGTCAAACCTATAGTCAAGATTAATATTTCTCAGCATTTTTAGGTATTTCCTATATTTGTGGTACATTACACATGCATTAATGAAAAAGTTTCCCCCATTCAATGGAGCAACCTCAACTGCAGAATTACACACACAACACTGCAATATCCCCTCATTGAGCCCAATGGTTAGTTCCCTCATTGGACTAATTTTTACAGTACATTTGGAATTAATTGACTGCTGTGATTTTGAAAATCAAGTATAAAATTCATGTCGACTTTTGGGCGACCTACTAGGGACTGGCTCGCGTTTGCAAACTAATTTCTTTTAAACGGGTTTGTGTTTAACGGTTCAGATTGTTCGCTGCCCAGTTTGCCCAATGTGTTTATTGATTACGTAAAACGTAACATATGTAACATAATCCTAAATATAAAACAGAAAAACCCAGATGTACAAAAAAAGTAATTGGTTCATAATAACCAATATAAATGTTTTACATTAATATACAAGATAACTGTAGCACCGGGCGGGGGTTTATTATGCCACAACAAATGGAGGGGAACGAAAGTTTACGGTGGCTACATGGAATCTATTCTCTTGCCGGTACGGTTAGGGCGACGTTGAGGGTGTCTCGGGTGGCTGAGGATGGCTGGGGTCCTCGTCTTGGCTTCAGGGCTTCTTCCGCCTCTGAGTCAAACAGAACACAGCTTTTATTTGTTTTTGGTTTTTTCTCAGTTAACTTACCGACTCCTCTTTCACTGTGCACTGGAGGGCCCTTTTGTAGGAAGGCAGCCAATTATGGGAACAGCCTCTGCCCCAGGGTAATTGGCGGCCTAATTGAAAGATGAGGCCCTCGGTGCTGTCCAAGCTTGAGTGCAAAGGGGTGGTGCTGAACGGCTGAGGGCTTAGGTAGGCGCTGTCTGCGGTGCTGAGGCCCTCCTCCGGTGAGGACAGGTGACTTCTAGCGGTGTTGTCGGGGTGCGTGCAGGGGTTGGGATATCATTCAATTATATTTAAAATAATCATTGTCGTGCATTAATGTAAATGTAAGAGATTGGTATTACATTGTATTTGTCCTGAAACAAATAAAAATGGTAATGTCCCTAGTGGAAATTCCAATAGAAAATGTTTCTACTGGTCACCGGTGGCAACTGGTTTCAAATGGCTTTTTGGACAACTGAACTGTTCTACTGGTTTGGGTTGGAAACAGTAGCTCTGCTGGTCTCTACTGGTACTGGTCTATAATTAGCTATTGGTCTCCTTCTGATAGTGGTAAATGTACTGTTACACATAATACAACACATCATGAGTTGATAAATCTTGTATTTGTAGAGCATAAGAAAAAACTCTGACATTGCATTCTGTGTTTATTGCATTTTAACATACCTATGTCTGCTAAATAAAAGTAATAACTACAATAACAACAATAACATAAAACTAATGGAATGCACACCTTTTTTTCTTTTGTTGATGCCTAAATTGTTCAGGTAGATCTATAAAATTATATATTTTGTTTTGTTTGTTTTCAATCTGTTTACATCAATAAAATTGGAAAAAAATAATAATCCTCCTTTAAATGTAACGCTTAAAGCACGACATTTGGCACGATGCTTGTCATTTGCCCCACAAGTCAACCCTTTTAAATAAAATGATTGTTCAAAATTTTGGGTGTTCTTCATCATTTATTTTCCTGATGCTCTTACAACATCCACGATTTTTTCAGCTATGTACTGTCCTATTTTACTTGGTCGCTTTTTAAATTCGTCCTCAACAATGCTTTACTCCTTTAACCACTGGTGAAAGCAATCTAGTGAGAAAAAAATACTAACTTTTTTTAATATACCAATTATTTTAAATTAATATATAATATACAATGCATATACTTATGTTAACAGATATTTTATGGTAATTGATATCTTGTTAATTTATATAGATCTGACAGGGCAAACATTAAAAATGCCTGTAGTTGGCAGGGGTAAGAGGTGGTTTTGCATCTGCTCCCATTTATTTAAATTTGTTGCAAATTTTGCCCTCTTTGCTCCTGTCCTTTAGCACTTCTGAACCCCAGACTGCTACAGCAAGCTCTTAGCAAAAAATTGGCCTTGGAAATCCATATCCATTTTTTTCTGGCAGCCAAATGCCCTTTTTTGTAACAGAACAGATCAGTTTTTACATTTAAATATTAATAGATTGTTACATAATATAAACAACTTCATCAAATATTCTTGGTACATGGTTTAAGTTTGAATTATATTATGGCCCCAGTATCATAGAAACAAGCTTGTCCTTTCTTCTATATAATTGGATATTGGGTAAAGCTTAGCTTACTTTTCCATTAATGCAATCCAAAGGAATATATTGCGATTCCTTTGAAGCTGGACATTCATGTTTTTTTTAGATGTTGTAGGCTCTGACTCTGGAAAAACCAAACAATGAACAAAACAAGTTGCTAGAAAAAAACCTGGGGCCAAGTATGTGTAAATATACCCCAGCACATTTAGAAGTACAAGTAGGCCTAGCAGCAATGTGCTCAAGTATGACTAATAAAGAGTACATATTAAAACATTTTGGTGGGTAACTGGAGAGAGAATGTTGAACAACTATATAAAATAAGCTACTTTGCAATGGCATCATGTCAATGACCCAAAACATAACTGATATACTTAAATTCTGAGCAAAATAGAAGGGGTTACGTGAAATAAATTAAACTGTAAACATAAATATAATTCTTACCTCTTGGAAATCTGCTAAGCAAGTTGCTCTGAAACTTAATATTGAGGTCCCTCAGGGTTCTGTTTTCAGTATTTAGCGTTTGATTTTCTCATCTCACCAGTGCCATTTCTTTGTCCATATTCCAGTTTTTTTTTTTTTAGGATTTCAGAATTTTTTTCTGTTAAATTAGATTTTTCTTTCATTTCTTTAAACAGTTTGGACGGTACAACGTCTACGTCCGAGTCGTCAGAGCTGCTGGTTTCTATTTCCTCCACATAATCCTTTTTGTCCGCTTCGGCTCTCTGAATAGAGAGTCTTCTTTTTTATTTCTAATATTTTTGACATTGACAAGTTTTTTCTTTTTTATTCCTGCTAAAATGTATTTAGAAATATATCAATTTATCTTTATTTTATAGAGCGCCTTTCATTGACCACAGACAAATGCACAGTATACAAGAAACCATTACAGATCAAATATAAATATATAGGTTTCTAAATATTATTATTTTACATATTAACAGACTTACCATTGAATGTTTCATTGGGTAGATTTCCATATCCAGATTTTAAAAAACATAGATTTTCTTTGATTTCTTAGTTAACATAGTTAATAGTTAACCTTGTTAATAGTTAATCATAGTTAACTTTGGGAACATGGATTCGTTTTCTAGAAATTAGTTTCTTGAAATCCTTCTTGTCAACTGGAAATGTTTATGAGACACAGATAGCAATGCATAATATATTGTAGCTGGGGTAGGGGTAACTTCTGCCTGATAATAAGTGTTGGTGGGGGTACACTTACCCTAAAATATTAAGACGCTCCCTGTCATTTATTTCTCTAGGTATCCAAACTTAAGATTTCATTAGTTACCATTACATTTTGTGATAGAAAAAGAACCTTTGTAGAACCTATTTTTTATTTACATATTTTTTACTTGTTTGTTATTTTAACCACTCATAGACTAAGATAAAGGGTACATTTTAAATTGTAATATGTTTTCTATGAAATTTTGTTGTGATATGTTTTTGTTTTTTTTAACTATTCTGCAACCTGTTCACTGATTAATCAGTCCACTGTAAATTAATTGTTAAATACACACTGCTTTTTTTTTCAGCTGTGACCAGTTTTTATAAAATATTAATCGAATGACTAGATTCTGTACTTTCTTATTGTTCTTAACATAATTAAACAAATATAATATCACAAATTAAGTGTCCTTTTCCTTTTAAACCTCCATTGAAAAAGAGGTAGTTAAGGTAAGACATTTTATTCATGCATTATTTTCCTATAATTTTCATAAAAGCTTACACGTGTAACATATTTATACTTTATATATTGTAGCGTTTTTTCGGAGAGCTACTTCTCTGCGCTGATTCAAGCACGAGACCGACACTGTTTAACAGGAATCAATACTCTTTATTTCGCACATGCGCTTACGACCGTCTTGACAAAGGCAGAACTGGCAGTGTAAAGAATTAACTGGTTCACAGAAACACACGAAAGCCCTCACGCGCCATAACAATCACGATCGCGGTGAGGGAACAGAACCTCATACAAACAATAGGTTAGACAAAGACAAACAACTCAAAATTTTCGCAAAAAACAACCGGCATTTAAAACAGACTATTCACAGGTTTCTAAGTCCGTGAAGTGAGGCTTCCCGGCAGCCCCCGCGGGGATGGCTATATCTCATTGGTAGGGGAAAGCGTACCTAGCCATCCCCGCTACAATATATTGTGAATGCAAACACATACTATAATTATTAGCAGTTATCTTTGTTTGAGAGATCTACTACTGCACTACTCAACAGTAGATATCGCTGAGTAGTGCAGACCAGTTCATAGCAGTTGAGACCCTTTGATGAAATTGACTAATATACAATAGACCACTAGAGATCTACTGGTGAGTAGTGTAGACTAGTTCATACCAGTTGAGACCAATTGTTGTCTGCTGGTGAGTAGTACAGACCAGTTAATTCCAGTTGAGACCAATTGATAAGATCTACTGGTTTCAACTGGAGTTTCCACAAGGGGACTGCAAACCTTAAAAGCGTAACCAAATTATATAGCAACCTGTGTGACTTACATTTACCAAACGAAATAATCTAACAAATATAACGTAAATACTTCCGTTTGGGTAAAACACATACCAGACTAATCGCAGGAATTCTAGGAATGACTCCTGTTTTTATAGCAATACTTATATTTGACAAATGTAATCTTTAAATTTAAATATAGACATAATAATACTTAACTTACTTAATAAACAAAAAAGGAAAAGAACCGAATATTAACAACCCACACACGATCGGGAAATATTCCGTAACTCGCCGTTTCACTCGGATGTTTATTTGCAGACACGTTTTAGAACATACCATTATTATACATCGATATGAAAGTTAAATTAATAATATATTTACCTTGTCTTCAATACATCTACAATGATTGTTTAAATATATTAATATCAAGTACTTCGTATTCCTAGACAAAAAGATCAGGAAGATAATAATTACATGCAATTTCTTTGCTATAGTTTTACTCCTAAGTGGTACATTCTGCGCCAGTTCCTGTCTAAAACATTATTGGCGTGGTGCGTAGTTGGACTAGTTTTTTTTGTGTGTTGTTAGATAATAAGTAGTTTTACTAGCCTACTGTTTCATCGATATAGTATTTAAATATAAAATGGGAAAGAAAAAGTCTGGTGGAGGTGGCACAGGACTTGGGAGAGCTTTAATAAAGGAGCGGCTTTTAGCAGGTCGTGGCAGCAAACGTGTCGATACATGGGTATGCTATACGTTAGCTTGCTAACGTCCACGTTTCTTTGTTTGAAATTCGTGTCCTTTTCTGTGATTTACGCCTAAGGTAATTATAATGTGTTGTCTTGATACGTTTAGCTCCACACAAGTGAACTCAACGACGGGTACGATTGGGGACGCCTCAATCTGCAGTCAGTAACAGATCAGAGCTCCCTAGACGATTTCCTTGCGACGGCAGAGCTCGCTGGAACAGAGTTTATTGCTGGTACGGGACTCCGCATTTTACATAAGATTGTCCTTACCGCATATGTTTTGCTGCACAGGAGATATTAATTATGCGTTGTCTTTCAGAAAAGCTTAACATCAAGTTCGTATCTGCTGAAACCAGATTAGGCTTGCTGTCATCAGAAGAAGGAGAAAAACTGAAAAAGCGACATGAAGAGAATAAGCATTTTCTTCAGATACCCCGCAGGTATTTAATACCACAATAACTAGGCTCTGCGGATGCAGTAACGTTACTTGAATAAAATATTTTGTATTGCTTTTTTCCTGGATTCTACACTGCTGTATGTTTCTATTTGGCTGGCTTGTTTCTAGAGACCAGTCTTTGCTGATTACAGCTGCTCTCTCGATTATTGGCTCACTGTTTCAATGCCTCTAGTCTCATATTCCTTAAGTACTATCCTGGTTACACATATTCCTGTTGCAGGCCTCACTGGGATGAGAACACCAGTGCAGAAGCTCTTCAGAAGTTTGAGCAAGACACCTTCCTGGAATGGAGGCGGAAACTGGCACAGTGAGAGCCTCGGCAACCAAAATCATTTGTATAAATAATATATTTTTAAATATTATATAACTTTTTTTTGTTAGATGTCTGATCTAAGCTTGGGTTATGTGTTTGCTTAAGACTCGAAGAGGAGCAGAAATTGATTCTCACCCCTTTTGAACGGAATCTCGATTTCTGGAGACAGCTATGGAGAGTTATTGAGAGAAGGTAGGGACAGTGGAGAAGCTACTTGTTATGGTTAACTTAGTTTTTAATGTCAATTTTATTTGTACCAACAGGATTGTATTGCCTGGTTTGAGTAGGTTGTGTTCTTATAGGTAGGTGTGTGCATTTAGTGAATAAAATACTGTATTGTTTGACCTTCTGTAACAAGCAGCTTGTTTGTTTGTTTTTAATCCAGTGATGTTGTGGTTCAAATCGTTGATGCCAGAAACCCTTTGCTGTTTCGATGCCCAGATCTAGTAAGTGAAATGGCTATCTATTTAAGTCCTTTAAATAAAAAAAACTAGGTGAATATGGCACAGTTTTCAACACCCAAACCCCCCCCCGTGTCTTGCCTTAACAGGAACATTATGTAAAGGAGGTGTCGGTAGATAAGGAGAACATGCTACTAGTAAATAAGGCTGACTTGCTGACCAGAGAGCAGCGCAAGGCTTGGGCAACACACTTTGAGACAGAGGGGATCAGAGCAGTGTTCTGGTCAGCCATGGCAGAGAATGACAGGCTGGAGGCTGAAGAAAAGGTAGTTGATGTTACTTATTGTTTGGTTTGTGTTCCATCATTTCAAATGGTTTTTAAGGTTAAGTCCATTAAAAGGCCCTCACTTTGTATACATGGTGCAGTTACAATGATGTAATATGTTGAACAGCAAATGCGAAGTTAACAGAGCATTTATAAATCAGGTTAGAAGCTTGTGATTTGCTTTTCAAATAAATGCATGATAAGAGGTGTGAATCACTGCTTATGACACACTAGCATCATGTTTCACAGGGCGAGGAGAGAAAGGAGGTGGCAGGTGAACAGATGGATAGTGGGGAAGAGGAAATGCCAAACAATAAAGCAGCAAGCCAAGGGATGAATGATGTGAAGGAGACAAAATCTGGTGGAAGCACAGAGGGAAATATGGAGGATGAAAGGGCAATATTTGAAGACAGTTTGGAGGAAGATGGCTTTCAGTCTAGCTCTGAAAGCTCAGATGTTGAAGAGGCAAAGGAAGCAGGATCCTCTAAAATTTCCTTTCACAACTCCAGTCGCCTGCTGCACAGAGACCAGCTACTGGAGGTATTCAAGTCAGCACACTCAGGCCCCACGTTTAAGGAGCACCAGATAACTGTGGGCCTGGTAAGTTGTGACTCTCACAATATGCAGTCTATATTTGAAAACATGCATATTAATGAGTCTTTTGTTATTTCCCATAACATGGTTCATGATTTTTAAAATGAGAATCTAAATGATTTAAAAGAAAATGGTTATTACTTTTATGTCTTAAATTTAACTCTTTATAGGTGGGGTACCCTAATGTAGGAAAAAGTTCCACGATCAACACTATTTTCAGAAATAAAAAGGTGTCTGTTTCAGCCACTCCTGGACACACAAAGCACTTTCAGGTAACTGATCACAAACTGATTAATATGCTAAAGAAGCTTTTTTTAAAATAGAAAAAGTTTTCATTCAGAAATCCATATATACATGTGATTTTGAAATGTCATGTTTGTGTATGGATCACTTTAGGTACCCTCTAAATGCAGTTGTGCTTTATGTCAGGAAATAAAGGTGCAGTGTGCGTTTGTTGCAGACTCTGTTTGTGGAACCAGGCCTATGTCTGTGTGATTGCCCTGGCCTGGTCATGCCCTCCTTTGTGTCGACTAAAGCCCAGATGATCTGCAGTGGGATATTGCCTATCGACCAAATGAGGGACCACTTGCCAGCAATAACTTTAATATCCTTCATGCTTGTGATATTTTTACAGGAATGTGACATTACAGCGATAAGTTCAAAGCAGATGAAGTTTTTGAGTGTTGTCTGGTGTTGTCTAAATTTGTCCCTAAAGGTAACCTGCTGTAGACAAATAAGCTAAGTGTATGTTTCAAGACATTTTTCCAAACACGCATAAAAAAAGCTCAGAATTGAGGGCAATGGGTGAAGTGGCACTTTACCTGTCTTGTAAACTCTGGAGGTGCCAGTTTAGATCTCAGGGGGAGCACTGCTCTGGTGCAGATGTTTAAATTAAATTGCGTCTTTGCAAAGCCAGTTTTTACCCTTAAGATAAAGCAAAATATGTATAGTAAATGCTTATCATATTAAGTTTGTTCTGTACATCTTCTGGTAATGTTTTATGCTGGTTTCTTCAACATTTGTTTTTGTCAAGCCCTTAACATCATCATGTCTGCCAGAATATCCCCCGTGCTGTACTGGAGGGCACCTATGGCATCAACATTATCCATCCAAGGGAAGACGAGGACCCCCACCGGCCACCTACTGCAGAGGAGCTGCTAATGTCCTATGGATGTGAGATCAGTCTTTCCTTCCTGCTCACTGCATTCACATGGCAGTCATTTACTGTGCTTGTTTCTAGACTGTTGACTGAGGTTTGCCTTAGTTTCTTAAACATTTTTTTCCATTGAACTTTCAGATATGAGGGGTTTTATGACTGCTCATGGACAGCCTGACCAATCAAGATCGGCCCGCTACATCCTAAAAGATTATGTTAATGTAGGTTAATTTCTTAATTATTTACAAAATAAGTCTTTAGTCTTAACATAGTAGGCATTCTTGCCTATGTGGATCTGCACCTCAAGAGTGTTATTGAAATGAGTGAGGCAACATACTACCATGTTTTTTGATTGTCAGGGGAAACTCCTTTACTGCCACCCTCCTCCACACATCAATATTGAAGACTTTCAACCTCAGCACACAGTCTTTGAAAACCGAGAAAATGGCAATGAACACAACTCAAACCTTGCATCAAAGAAAATAAAGAGAATTGAAAATGTGGTGGACAAAAACTTCTTTCATCAGGTATCAACCATCTCCACTTATTATTTTTGTTTTCCATAATCAAAAGTCCTGAAGATGAATGCAATGTTTTATTTCTTTCAGGAGAATGTTCGAGCTCTGACCAAGGGTGTACAGTCAATAATGAGCTACAAGCCAGGAAGTGGCCTGGCTTCCCAAGGGAAGCCGGGCTCAGAGCAGCCAGCAGGAAAACCGTGGAAGAAGCATGGCAATAGGAACAAGAAGGAGAAGGTTCGCAGGCTCACCAAACACCTGGATGCTTAGGTCATGTATCTGTAGTACTAGATTTGATATTTTGGGACCCTGTGCAGCAACAAGACCTGATTGAGTCAACATGGACAACATGATTATTCTAAAACTATTCTTATTTTCACAGTATTAAAATTGTCATTGCATTTTTTTACTGAAGTTTGGAAATAATTTGAGTCATAACATAATTAACCAAATCTTCGTTAACACCTTGCATGTTACTTTGACTGAAAATGCAGCAGCTTTCTACTTCAATATAGAAATTAAGGTAGGGAAAAGTTTTACTAAATATATTAAGATTTCAGTGTTCCAATATGGATGTAAATAAAGGGTTTCAGATGAATTTGCACACATTAATTTTTTGGGTTGGGTTAGCTTTTGAGTATTAAACATGTTTTGCAGACATTTGAGATAAACCTGCTTTGTATCATAGTTTGAATTGTTGAATATTACGATTAGTAGGTATAACTTTTGGGAGTGCCTTTTTGTAGAGTTTGAGTCATAATAACATAAATCAAAGAATGGGGGTAAAGCCCACAGCTTGGTAAGTTATGTTGTTTGAGGTTTTGTGATGTCCCCGATTTGCCCCCCCCCCCCCCCATAGCATGCTTGCTATGGAGGCCGCACTTATATTTGTGTAATTGAAATACTGGCAAGATGTGGATAAATATTTCAAGACTGGTTTCTACTTTTCTCATTTGAAAAGGATTAACTTTTAATAATTGAGTAAATTAGGAAAATGTTTTATTTTGGTATCTAATGAAATTGCACCATTAAACGATGCGCTACACTAAACGACAATTTTATACAACTTACAAATTCTACATTTGTCAATTTATACAGCTAGATATTTACTCAACCAATTCAGGTTAAGTACCTCACAGCACCTGAGGTGAGATGAAGCTGCAATGTTTCAGTTGTGAGCAAGTATAACCGCTGCATCACCAGAAGCCTTAGAAAATAAAGTTTATTTGCCTTCCCAGTTAAAATTAAGTGTTCAAGATACAAATCTGAAAATAAATAAATCTTTATTCTGTTTTAGGAAGAATTCAACCTACTTCTGTATTCTTAAAATGCTACCATCTGTAGTTTTAGAACCATTAAAAGGGGCTTTTAAACGGCCAGTTTTATTATAAAACCCTTACAGATGGGTCTTTTAATAAAAGCAAAGTTATTTGCAGCTACTGTAAGGGTGAATTTGTGTATCACCGAAGTACCTCGAGTAAATGATAACTTAAGTATCATTTAAAATCAAAACACAGTTGACGCCGGCTGCGGTAGTGAGAGGGCTAGCAATGCTGGACAGCAGCAGCCTACTCTAAAAGAGTTCGTGCGCAGGAGGCAAATGGAGAAGCCATTCTGATACAGATTATTTTGTTTTTCTTTCCATTACCATAAAGCTCGGCATGTGTTTGACTTAACATACACTGCTTTTTAAATTGAAAATTGTTTATTTGAGCACATTCAAAAAGTGAGGTTAATCGCGATTAACTACAGAAAATCATGTGATTAACACGATTAAATTATTATTAAATTATTCTAATCGTTTGAAAGCCGTAATATATATATATTGAATGATTTCATATTTATGGCAGCCTGGTTACATTACATGGACTTCCCAAAGTTGACTCATTTTCTTCGCAGTATATAAACTTATTCAATACACGATGCTTAGTATTTTGCCTTTATGTGGAGGTTAGTGAAACGTATTATGGGAAATCAATGCAGTAAAAAATACAAATGACAATTCGAATCGAGCCGTGATCGTAAGTTTAATATCCAGTCAGATTGAAGTAAGTGGTATAAAAATATATCTTTTTTAACTTTCAAGTAAATTAGATACCAGTGTCGAGTTTTTCAAGATTACTCAAAGCAACAGCCGAACTTTTAACCGTGTAGACCGGATTAAAAGATGTGTAAATTTAAATCCACTTTAGGAAAACTTTTTGTGGGGTTTAAATATGGAACGATCAAATCAGTAGTTCCTTTTTAGTGAAAGCTCTGAATTGTTCTGGTTAGAGCAAATATAATGAGGCACGTTTGTCTGTGTAAGCCTTGCAGTCAATTACATCTTAAATAAACCACGATATTGATTATACTTTGTCAATAAATAAAAATAATTAGCTGTAGGTCAATTAGCTGTATTCAAAATTGTATGTTTCATTTAAATGTATACTGGTAGTATGAACAATTGGCCCAAATAAGTGTTTTTTTCCCTTGTAATTACTAGTTTCGTTATATCATGTTTTTTTGTAAAGTATATTTGACTGAATGCCTATATATCCGTAGTAGAACCTATTTTGTTATTTTTGTATTACGTGACAACGAGCTACATTTTATTTAAATAGACTATTGAAAAATAAATAGAATATCGTCCGTGCAGATCTTTTAATGACTTAATGTGTTGATTCGGTTCTAAGTAGTAGGCTATTATATGAACATTAGATCAACGTATTCACCTTATACTTGAAAACCACATGATTTTTCATTTGCAAGTTAGTTTTATCATGATAGGCTGCCTTGATTCCAATTTCGACTTAACTCGTAGTACCTCGAATGCTATCTCGATCGTCGCTGTAGTATTTTGGTAACATGTTAAGGGTATTATAGTGAATAATGGACAACTTCTTTGCCGAGTCGCATAAAACGGAGAAATATTTCTGGGACTGGACTACTTGGTTAAATCAAGAATTTTTAACTTCATGGTTTTCCGAGGAAAAAGTTTATATCCCTTTCGGACTTTGTTGTTCGTCTGCATTGCACTGGCTAATAGCATATTTTCTGTAAGTATTTTCATGATAATAGTTATTGTTTTATAGTCTAATTTTCTTTTACATGAACGTTGGCTTAAGGTATAATCAAATAACATTATTCGAACTTTGTATGTACTTCCTTTGTCCTAGGTTAATTTATGAACGATGTGCAATGAAGAACAGTAATCCTGGGGATGCAGCTGCCTTTGCTCTTTACTGTTTTCTGGGTAACTTAAGTAGCACCGTTGGCGCATACCTTTCCAGACAGCTCGGCATTCAGGTTTGGAAACAATTGGCAACCTTATTTGTGCAGCCATGTGTACCCCTAGTACACAAAACAACGTTTTTGCTGAAATCTTATGGTATGAGGGTAGTTTTCAAGTTGAAAATCGGTAATTCTTTACATTTCTTAAAACATTGCATAAATGTTGTCTTAAAGTTGGTGACTACCAACGTGTAAATGGCACCAATACTACAATTAAGACGGTTTTATTTAAAGGCCGTTGTAATACGTTTATCACTGAGAGGACCACCTGAAATATGTTTTTATTTCATTCTGAGACAATGTACGAAGAAACATGAAAACGTCCTCAGATGCGTTGGCATCAGTGACACATTTACTGACATTTTTCAGTAAATTGCCATTAAGAAAAAGCTTGGGCGATCTTATTTTGAGTTATTTTGTGAGAGAAGCTTAACGCCTTACACATCGACGTCCTTTTTAGGAGGTTGTATCTTTTGGAATTTGTGTACAATTTTTATAGATATTTATGCATCTGTCTGTGTGTCTTAGGTCTTCATGGGCATGTTCATGGTTACCTTGGATGTTGTTAATTTAATTTTCATCATCTTTCCCCTGTGTCTGTCCCGGAAGTCAAAAAATGGTGAGCTATGACTAAACGTTGGTTCTAATGGAAATGCATATGTCCCAGGCCTTTCACGTTGTAAACATTCCCTAGCAAAAATTGCCACTCTTGAGCCTTATGCAAGCTGTCGTAAGTGTTTCCCATTGAACAATAGGGTTGCACCGCGATATTAATCCACATCTGCGAATCGAATTAAAATATAGTATTGTAGCTCTGGGAATCTCATTTGCAAGTGTGCACCGGTTTAAACTGCATTTCAAACACTTTCGCTAATCTAACATCTCGAATGCGGATGACATCTGGAGCGCGTTACGCACTTTCTAATATGGACTGTGACCGCCAGTATTGAAACTGAAGACGGACGAGGATTCAGAAGAAATTTGTACTTTCTGAAAGGATTTTCCCCCTTATTTTAATGACAGTTTAGTTAGCGTTGGTAGATTAATTAGTTTGATATCAATTGCCATACTGGATCGTTAATTGTTTAGTTGGCTGGCTAGCCAAGTAACGTCTGATGCTTGCTCGATAGCGTTCTAATTATCTGTAGCTTGGTTGATTAGCTTGTTTATTGTACATTTCTGGTTTGACATTGGCTGCTGGTGGCTAAAATAAGTTATTAGTTTGCAGTTCATCTGATCGTTAGGTAATGTTTCCCCTAGATTAACGTAATTTGTTTTGTTTTCTTTACACGAGCACATGTCGGCCTGCATGCACGAACTCTGCCCCTCTTCCTGCAAGTGTATACTTAAAACATAACGTTGGACTTCTGATTGTGTCTTGTTCTACAGCTTTTTAAAATAATGACATATATTACATTCACAATATATCCAGTTGTGAAAAAGCATATTTGAATTCAGGTTTTTACTTCCAGTAATGTTATGAATATTTACAGTATTCATTTTAATCTCTTAATGGCACACTTCTGTCTTGCTGCCTCATCCTCTAGACAGAAGAATGAAAAGAATGATGAAGAAAAGGAAGCGTCAGAACCTTCTGGCCATGTCTTTTCTATTGGTCGCTGGAGCAGGCTTCTGTCTTTTGCCTGAAACACACCACAGGCTTAGGGACAGAAAACATTTAGGAAGGCACCTACTTGGAATGTTTCTACAAGTGAGTAGGTATTATGTCTGGAACTAATGCTAACTAGAACAACATTTTAAGCAAGTGGAGTAATCTCTTAGTAACCACAGTGTAAATGGGTAAATGATTGTTTGCTCAGATTTTTAAGGTTGGTTAATTTCCGTTGTGTAATTAGGATGATTTACTTGCCTCCTGAATCAGGACAACACTGAAATCATAGGTTATTCTCTGGGCCTGCTGTCTTTTGTCATTGGCTGGACTTCGAAGTTCCCTTTTCTCATAAAGGCAGTGAGTATCCTTAGTCTAGCAGCCTTTGTGCTTTCAATATTTAATTTTTTTATATAACAGACATATTGCGTGATCATAATGTCTAAACATTTGCAACAAAGTTACTTTTACTTTTGTTTTAAAGTTACAAATAAGATGTCAACACACAACATTATTTAGGTATTCGTTTTAATTCCTTCCATTGACTTTTTAGAATCGGGGGAAGATTAACTCGATTAATCAAATTTCTTATGGAGTGCTGTGTGTACTGGCCAACGCCCTGTATGCCTCCGCTATCCTTCTGCATGACACGCACCTTAGGTTTGTCCTGAAGGTGCTTCCTTGGTTATTGACCCTCATTGGATGTGCGGCATTTGACAGTTTGGTATCCTTTTAATAAATTTAAAAAAATTGTTTTTTAAAATTTATTTGTACTGCTTTTAATTTTACATATTTTGGAATATTGTCCTGTTTCCAGCTCTATATGTTTGCACTTTAACCCTGACTGCACAGATCTTTATGCTCTCCTGTTACAGAAAACTTAAACCGTATAGCCATGGCCATCAAAACCTACACTCTCCAGACGCAGAGTTCCTATTAGGGAACTCTTCACCTCCTTGTGCATACAGCTCCAAAATACGGTCGGACATAAAACGCCATGTGAGCTGCAAAAGCTGATGTTGAGAAATAATTACACTACTTTTAAATATTGTTCCTTTTTTGTTTTCTTTCAAAATTTTAGTCATTTTTATCAATTGTCAATTGTGAATGGATTTGGAAATGCTAATTCATTTGATTTAAAAGTTATTAAATATTTAGAAATTTCGTTTTGTTTTGATAATACTGGCTTTGGTTTTTGTGTAGGTATCAGACCTGATCAGAACACCTCAACATGTCCTTAGTAGCAATAATAACCATAACATGAAAACAGAAATGGGACACTATATGTATGTTAACACCCAACCAGTCCGCAAGGTATGCTGTTCTGTTATGGGAAATACTTACTTAAAATAATGTGTGCATTGAAACGTGAACTACATAACTTTGCTCCTCATTTTTGTTCGATTACCATCAAAATGCCATTTTTTCAGGTATGTTTGAAAGAAGTGAATATTTCCAGTGAAGATCCATCTAAAAGTCAACCATTGAAAAGAACTGTCAAGGTGTTGAGGGTGGATAGCTTATGCTCTACAGACGCCTCTTCGGATACTTCCTCTGTCAACTCAGCTCTGGAGGTCAGCACCGCAAATTATTTTTTGAAGTCAGTCTACCTGAACCAGTCTTTATTTAGTATTGTAATCTTTGTTTTGTTAAATCCTGGCTAGAGTAGACATGTGTCAGATAACATGCATCACTTCACATCACATGATGGTACTTAAACATCTGTCAGTCTTTGTTCAATAACAGGTTAGCAAAATATAGCAATATTTCCTTCAATTATAGATGATTCATTGCTGCTTTGACTTAAGGTGAACAAAATGCATGCTTTGTGCACACAGATTTTAAGAATTTTTATTTTTTTCCCCCTTCTAGTTTCAATGGGGGGGTGAATTTCAGCTGCAAGTATAAATTGCATCAGTAGATGGTAGTGACATGCAGGTTATTTTTTTTGTTTTTTGCTTTTGCGTTTTGTTCATTGATACTAGAATTTAAGTGAAAAGTTGTCTTAAGCTTTGTTATTTTTACTACGGTCATTCCCAATTTATTGAAATACCAGCATCTTGCCACAGTGCCTAATGGTAATCCTTGCTCTGGGAAAAATTGTGTACAATCTTCATTTCATTTGTATTAACTAAACGCTTCCTTCCTGGCTAAGTGTTGGTGGAGATGTGATCCTATATTTATATCATTTGAAACGGCATATGTGGCCCTTGTCCCGGAGGCCCTTTTTTCCATCTAATCTTCAGTTTTCATGTTTGAACCTTACAGCATTTTAGCACCTGGCGTTGTATCAGGTACATAAAATGACAGCTTTTGGATGAGTAGTTCTTAGGAAAGTCAATCGGCTAAAAACATGATTCATCCTAAAACATTGGAGAATGGTTCTGAATAATTCTTTCTGCACTGTATAAACATAAAATGGGAAAAATGTAATTTAGTGAACTGCTCATTAAGTTTTGTAAGTAATTTCAGCAATTTCCTGTCTGGTTATTGGGGCAGTTTAAAAAAGAAAAAAGTTTTGTTTATTAATGGGTACTAGAACCTGTACCTGAGGGTTTGGTTCTGAGATGGTACAAATGCTTTTATACATTTGGGCAATATGTTTCAGTGTAGTTTTCAGTCTGTATAAATGGATTTCATAACGACAAGATGTAACGATCTCAGCTTTTCGGTGGGTCTGCTCTTTAAATGGGGAGGTCTACTTTCCTGCTAGTGTTTAGTTCCTCCTAGTATGGGAAAGCTTTCCTATGAATTTCTAAAAACGGCTGTAACTAAACCTGCTAAAAAATTGAAGTGTTTATTAGTTAGGATGCATGTACAGTCATGGCCAAAAATACTGGCACCCGTGAACTTTTTTCAAATAATGCACCATTGAAAACTGTTCAAATTCAAAAATCTTTTGGTATCCACATATTTGTCTTTGGTTTGCAGTTAATCAAAACCAAAAAAGTAGCTTAATCCACAGAGAAACCCTAACATGGCCTGGTCAATATTATTGGCACCTTCTAGAAGTAGTTAGAAATGCAATGAGCATGGAGAAAAAGAAAACCAGAGAACTACCTGAGGTGGTCAGACACAAGATTGTAGCCAAGCATGGACAATCTCAAGGTTACAAATCTATCTCCACAGACCTTGATGTTTCTGTTTCCACCATATGTAATCAAGAGAGAATGTATGACCGTATGGTAGAAGACTAAGGAGGTTCCCACTGCTGAGAGAGACATAAGACTGCTATTTTCCAAAACATGCCTGAACATTCTAAAATCTTCCTGGGAATAGATATGACCAAGTTACAACTTTTTGGTAAAGCACACCATCTCTACGTTTAGGTAAAATGAAGACTACAAATAAAAGAACACCTTCCCTCAAACATGGAGGTGATGTTTTGGGTTACTTTGCTGACTCTGGCACTTAGTGCCTTGAACGTGTGCGTCGCATAGTGAAATTGGGAGAATACCAAGGCATTTTGGAGTGCAACGTGAACCCAGTATCAGAAAGCAGGGACTCCATCAAAGATCGTCCAGCAGGAAAAGAACCCCAAACACACTTCAAAAAGCACCCAGGAAATGTTCAAGACAAAATGCTGGACTGTTCAGAAGTGGCCAGAATTTAGTCCAGATCTAAATCCCATTGAAAACTTGTGTAGAAACAACAGTTGTGAGAAGGTACCCTTCAAATCTGGGAGAACTGGAGCAGTTTGCACAAGCGTAGCCCAAACTTCCGGTGCAGGAAGCTCATTGATGGCTAAAGGAAGCGCTTGATTGCAGTCATTTTCCCGAAGGCTGTGCTACCAAATATTTACAAAAGTTTAGGGTGTCGATTTTGTCACTGCAATTTCTGTGTATTTTCAGATTTAAAGGGATATATTTAGTACTGAATCAACAGTTCAAATGGTTCTGTAATATTAATCGTGAAATAAAGAATTGTGGAGACCAACTACTTTGGTCAATTTCAACTTCTTAAGGGTGTGTGAGACAAATAATTGGCTACAGTTGTGGCTCATCCATTGATTAAACAAGAAATCCCAGAATGCATAGGGTCATGTATAAAAATGATAGACTGGCCTGGTTACCTAATTATCCTTAGAACAGCTAAAAAGGGGACCTCAGTGACTTTGAATGAAAAGCGATTTTTGTGAAGCGTGTTTGGTGGGATTGTCGGTGACCAAGATGGCTCAACTTGCTGATGTTTCACTGAGAAAGTGGGTAGAAGCACTTCTGAGAGAAACTTGCACATAGTTGATGAAAGAATGGTTTTGTAATTCCTCCCAATACAATTCCAGGTGTTGGTTGAGCCTATGCCAAGGTACATACAGGCTGTACTGGCCACACACGGTGGTCCATGACCCTATCAAGTGACGTCTACTACCAGTAGCCTTGCATCTGACTGAATTTTCACAAAGTTATTAGACAAATGATAGATTTAAGATGGATTACAGTAAAATGGAGATGCACAAATATACTTATCTCTAAGATGAATATACAGCAAAATATTTATGCATGTTGATTTTTTTAAGTGGTGCTGGTGCTACTGCATAGTATTTGAGTTCTTTCTGATCTTTTGAAATGAGTTATAGTTGATGTTTCCTGACTGTCTTACATTCTATGCTGCTGAATAAATTGAAATGGGCTTTGTTTGTATTCATGCTGGTTGAACTGAGGCAAATTTGAGGGTCAGGATAAGTAAGGCTTTCTATTGTCTGAAAGGTTCTCCTGTTAAAGATCTCAGATAATGTGGTACAAAATAGTGGCAGGGTCTACTGGGAATTTGATTTCTGGAACAGTTTAGTCCTCTGCGGAATACAGCATTGGTTAAGAAATGTTGACAACACCTTAAGCAAGAGGTATTTATTGTTGGGAATTTGTACGTGTATAAATATATTTGGATGATTTATATTAGTACTTTTAATAATATTCAATTGGTGGTGTTTAGGTGCAGATTAAGAATAAAATATATTAGCAAAAACTAAGCATTGGACCAGGCATTCTTTGGGAAATTTTATATTCAATTTAATGTTTTCGCTCTACAATAAAAAAAGTTTTTATACAACATTCCTAGATCTTTAGTATGCCCACAGTAACACACAGTCTGAAAAAATGCAGCCGTATTGATAAGTCATTATCTGTCTTTAATAGTACAATGCTGGTTAATAGAATAAAATGCAAAAAATGTTTGTGTGTTTTTGGCGAAGTTGGCATTTTTCAGTCGGCAGTATTACAGAAATTTACACTACGTGACCAAAGGTATGTGGACACCCCTAGAAAATATACAGATATTGGCAGTAAAATGGCCCGTACTGAAGAGCTCTGACTTTCAACGTGGCACTGTCATAGGATGCCACCTTTCCAACAAGTCAGTTCATCAAATTCTGCCCTGCTAGAACTGCCTTGGTCAGTTGAAAGTGCTGTTAATGTGAAGTGGAAAGAAGTCTAGAAGAAACCACAGCTCAGCCGTAGTGGTAGGCAACACAAGCTCACAGAATGGGAACGCCCACGCCAAGTGCTTGAAGTGCATATGTAAAAAGCATCTCTTGCAACATTCACTACCAAGTTCCAAACTCTCTTGAAGTGACAACAGCACAAGACCAAGTTTGTCGGGAGCTTCGGGAAATGGGTTTCCAGCCGTACACAAGCCGAAAATCACCGTACATAATGTCAAGTGTTGGCTGGATTGGTGTAACGTTTGCTGCCATTAGACTCTGGAGCAATGGAAACATGTTCTCTGGAGTGTTGAATCACGCTTCCCCATCTAGCACTTTGACGGATAAATCTGGGTTTCAAGGATGCCAGGAGAAATCTACCTGCCCGGATTCATAGTGCCAACTGTAAAGTTTGACGAAGGAAGAATAATGGTCTGGGACCTTGCTAAAGGCAAATCTTAACGCTTCTTCATACAGTGACATCATAGATGATTATGTGCTTCCAATTTTGTGGCAACGGTTTTGGGAAGATCCTTTCCTGTTTCAGCATGACAATGACCCTGTGCACAAAGTGAGGTCCATACAAAAATATTGGAAAAACTTGACTGGCCTGCACAGAGCCCTGACCTCAAGACCATCGAACACTGTTGGGATGAACTGGAACACAGACTGCGAACCAGGTCTAATTACCTGACATCAGTGCCCGACCTCACTAATTTTCATCTGGCTGAATGGAAGTTCCCACAGCAATTTTCTAACATCTAGTCGAAAGAAGAGTAGAAGAGGCTGTTATAGCAGCAAAGGTAGGAACAATTCCATATTAGGTGCCCATGTTTTTGGAATGTGAGCAGGTGTCCACATACTTTTGGTCAGGTCAGGTCAGGTCCATAAATATTTAGAGATTGATAGTTATTATTTTAGCTGTCTACCACAGCATATTGGACTTGAAAATGTTGAACATGAGCCCAAAGGGCCGACTTTCAGCTTTAATTTTAGGGTATTTTGCATCAAATTGGGTGAACAGTGTAGGAATTCCAGAACTTTTTATGTGTTCGGGTCAGGTTATTGACTTGGCCATTTCAGAACATCCCAAGTCTTATGTTGCTTTCACAGTATGCTTCGGGGCATTGTCCATCGGCACTGTTAAGCGCCATCCAATGAGTTTTGATGCATTTAACTGAATCTGAGCAGATAATATAGCCTTAAACACTTAAGAATTAATGCTTTTGTCAGCAGTCACATCATCAATAAATACAAGGGAACCAGTTCCATTGGCAGCCATACATGCCCATGCCATAACACTACCTCCACCGTACTTCACAGATGAGGTGGTATGCTTCG
Organism: Hiodon tergisus; assembly: GCA_025775045.1. Lineage (NCBI taxonomy): Eukaryota > Metazoa > Chordata > Actinopteri > Hiodontiformes > Hiodontidae > Hiodon > Hiodon tergisus. The sequence continues at coordinate 10,354 of JAOVYW010022076.1, read as the reverse complement.
GATCATGAGCAGTTCTTTCCCTTCTCCATACTCTTCTCTTCTCTCTCATCATTCTGGTACAAGTTGATCTTTGTCATCTGTCCATAGGATGTTGTTCCAGGAATGTACAGGGTTCTTTAGATGTTTGTTTGGCAAACTCTAATCTGGTCCTCCTGTTTTTCACGTTTACCAATGGTTTACACCTTGTGGCAAACCCTCTGTAATTACCCTGGTAAAGTCTTCTCTTGATTGTTGACTTTGACACAGATATGCGTACCTCCTGGAGGGTGTTCTTGAACTGGCCAAATTCTGGGAACAGAGAACAAATCTGGGAACAAATTCTTCTATCATCCACCACAGTTGTTTTCCGTGGTCTTCCGGGCCTTTTGGTGTACCTGAGCTCACTGTGTTCTTTCTTTTTAAGAAAGAATGCTGTGGTAGACAGCTAAAATAATACTTTTGTCCATGTATAAATATTTAAGACTGACTGTATGTGTATATTCAACCTGATATGTTTTTTTTGGTCTCAAAATGAATCAGTATGTATATCTACATAGTATGTGTATTCTAATTTTTTATTTTTTTAACTTTGTTTTTCTCAGTGGGATTTTGAGGATGAAAACCCACGATGGGACAAAGTACAACAACGACAAACAAGCTCGGAAGGTTTCCCCTTTCATGGGTTGTCAAACCTGGATCAAACCCCAGCAGCCAGGTCAAGTCTGGTTTCTGTTGTTTGATTCCTATTTAAATGTTAACCCATTAGTCCAAAGATTCAACCTCATAGCCACCGAGTGTAATGTGTATAACTCAAATAAATAAATAAATACATTAATTGTTTGGATGCAGTTTTAGTCCTACTGGGTTTACTTTCGCTTCTCTCGTCTCTTGTATAGTAGCATGTGTGTTAAATGCAACCCTGATGAATACTTTTCTATAAATATAAAGGTTTCAATTGCTCAGTCATTTAGACCATACAGTGAAGCCATGGCAGGTTTATAGCAAACATTTCACAATTCTCAGCTAGGTAAGGAATTGTATAAATTTTCTAAGAAATTCAATTTGAAAATGGTTTGTTTTCCTCAACATTGTCAGCCCATGTAATGCTTTGGTCTACGGGGGTGACAAAGTTCAATAGAGAATCTGGACAACTATAAATGCAAGTTGCCATTTAATAAAGTTGGCAAAGACTGCACGTATGCAACACGTCGGTTGGGTTATCAATGTACATATAGATAGGAGATCCACCGCAGACAACATTACTTGCCTGCATTCCCACTTGAGTCTCACCCCTTAAATACAGAGCTGAGCGGCTGAAAGCAAGGCGCATGAATATGCATTAGACCATTAAATGGAGCATGCATAACTTAATTCTTATACGCACTAGAAGGACTGGTACTGGTCCCCTTAGATAACGTTTAAGAGCCCGGAATGGAATTAACTACAAGAACTGCAATATTGTATGAATTATAAAAAAAATAAAACTGCAAGGAAGGGACATTTTCTCTGGTATCTTATGGATTCTGAAAATATTTATTTTATAATTATATAGGGGTGTTCGTGTGTGGTTTTGAAATAATTGGATACTCTTGGAATCGGACATTTGTCGTTGGATTTATTCCCCCACAAAATGGGTTCGCCTCCAGTTGAATAAATATATATATTTTTTTTTAATTTAAAATCGAAATTCTACTGACATTTACTGGTTCTGAAGGCAACCTGCAATCTACAGTGTATCACTTTTTGCATCAGGCATACCAACAAGGAGAGAAAAAAGACAAAGGCCTTGTAGGACCCCTATGCATGTCCTGTCTGGGGGTGATGGGATTTGTGGGACTTTTATTTGACTTTTAAACTAAACAATAAACAAATTGTTACATTTGTTACAAAACATAAGCTATTAACTAAAAAAGTGCAAACTAAGCTCAAATAAACAGCTACCCATAATGCCCATCTCTAAGGAGGTGCTCCTTTCCTGGTTCTGAACAAGAAAGGTTGGATAACTCACGTCAACTTTAGCCTTCAGGGAAATGGAATGCCAGATGCTCTGCACACTGTAGTTTTTAAAAATCCTCTTTGTATAGAAATGTTTTGGAGAGGAAAAGGTTATTTTGCCTCATTATGTTAAATAATGTATAATGAGTAAAATATTCAGCCATATTATGTTCTTTTGATCTACTTCTGACAGAAACTATGTTGACTTCAACAATAAATACAAAATTGTTAGGAGACTCAATCAGCAGTCACTGACCTGGTAACCACTCCGCTGAAACCAAAACCAAAACTATCGGAGATCGTTGATCTGTCTCTAGAACATGAAATAATCTAATCATAAAACATGCACGATCACGTGTGTAGATTAATTTTATTTTCCTCTGATTTTACTATTTTGTTTTTCAATTGTTAATCAAAGCAGGGCTTAATTTTGAGAGCTGCTTATCAAATTCAGAGGGAGAATTCTGATGGTGATGCAACGCAGTCTTATACGGTGCTTATGGATCGTCTGAGAAAAAGCTCTTCACATGCTTTACTGGGTTGCTTGGCTTCAATAAAGCCAGGAGTTTTATCCCTTTTCATTCTGACACCCCGGGATAAAACGTCCTGGTACTAGTACTCATAAATAGATAGAATTTTGTTTTCACACTTCATGGAGAACAAGGATTAGCAATAGCCATGAACTGATTCTTTGGGTATTTCTTTAGGATTTGAGATTTGAGTCACTCCTTACACTGAGAATGGTCTTTAGAAGTTAACGACTTTCCTAAATTAAAATAATTAGAGCTAATTTAATGTTGGATATGCATACTTAATTAAATTTTCTGCTTTGTTAGTACATTTCTTGAGGAGACAAACATTAATTTTATTTAATTAATTTATATAAGAGCGAACTTAATATATAGTGGCAATCTATTATTTTTAATACAATTCAAAGGACCCCATTGATTCCTAAGTTAAATGAATGCTAAAAATTGTTACACAATCTATAAAATACAGTAATCATTATTTTTATAAACCTTTTATACCTTTTAGCTTTTTGGGTATGAATATAAAATCTTAAAAATTGAAATAGTTTTCTGTTCATTACACATGAAATGACAATTCTCGTGCTCAACATAGCTGAGTGAATATCCTAGAGACCTGATGCAAACAAGCACTCTGGCGAGGATAAAGCTTTTTGATTGGTGAAACATATTCTCAAATCAATTGTTTGATTTACCCCGAGACACACAAGCTATGAAAGTTATAGTTGTATAAATACAGAGTATTTCTAATGTTTATATCCATTGTTTCATTCAAAGAAAGAGGTTCCCTGCTGAAATGTCCACTTTAGAAAAAATGAAACATGTTTAAAAAGAAACAGTGATATTTACTAACTTGATCCAGTGCTGGAAGATGCACAGACCAAACAAACTAAATTATCCTCTCCCTGGCACCAGGGGATGGTATCATTGGCCATCTACTGGCTGCTACTTTCAAACTCCAGGGCCCAGTCACAGAGAGCTATTAGCAGGTCATAAAACCACATTATTCCTTAAAAGCAGAGAACATACATTTTCTCTCTCCGTCTTCTGTAGCTCTATCCTACGGTGTGTCCTAAGAAGGGACATAGTTCTCTGCCATGGCTCTAGCTGGTCCTTAAGGAGAGAGAGTCTTTCAAACCTTAACCGACTAGAGTCCTGCCACGTGAAAGCCGATTGATCATGGCTCATGAGTTAGGACTAGGAGTAACATGGATCCTCTACACAAGTGTTAGCCAAAAACAGCTATTTTGAAGCTTCGGGATTGAGAGTGACTGGTTCCTCTCATATCTTTTCATAGTTGATACTTTAATGCTTTTAATCATGCAATATATCCTCACAAATTATCCCTTTATTAATTCATTCAAGCACCTTAAAAAAAAAATATTTCCACATCTAATAGGTTTAGGTATTGGAAGAGAGTGATGCATGAAAAATCACAGGTTCATGATCAGATATACAAGCATCATCCAGGTCTACATTCAAGACAGGGAAACCCACCGACAAAACAAGATCAAGTGTACAGTCTGAGTTAAATTGAATAAGTCATGAATAAGTTGTATGAACTGACTAACCAGTGGCTTTGATGGACAACAGACATGGATATTAAAATCACCAAGGATTAAGATTAAGTCAGAAGTGGGCACAATCAATTAAAGAAAATCTGAGAGCAGTGGGCAGACTAACTCAGCTTTAAATACTTGCACCTCAAAGCTTGAGTACTTGTCAACCGGCAATAGTCGGAATTTAAAGAGACTCTTAAAAACTGTTGCTATACCCCCACCCTTGCCCATTGTTCTAGAAATCACAGTCACTGAGAGAGTGACATTAAGCCAAGTTTCAGTTAGGAATAAAAAAGAGGAAGAAGTAATTTAGAATGAATGATTTGTTCGAAGATGATTGCGCATTCACCAAGGCCATTTTGATAGGAGTAGACCTAGTATCCACAGTTAACGCTGATCCTTTAAAATCCTTAGAACAATCAAAGAGTCGAAGATTACCAAAATTGACTTGCTGTCCTCTGCGGAAATGCGGGTTAACCAGAGTCCGCACAAGGGTAGATTGTTTCGGGAGGACAGGTAAAAGACCAGCGTATCTCTGCTCCAACGAACGACGTGAAATGGATCGGCTACGCCAAGAGTTATCCACCGGTACTGAAGTAAGATTCAGAAAAGTTGCGTAGGGGGGACCCAGATGTCTCCTGGTACTCACTAACAAACCTCCATGTCTGCATCGTTTTTTCCGGTATGAGCTGCAGGCCACTAGCTGATGGCTAATCATGCATACTGATTAAAGTCTTTAACTACTATTCCACTACTATTATGCCTTCAGAGATAAATAAAACAGGGTGCCCACTCACACCTGATTGTCATCCCATTGATTGAAAACACCTGACTCTAATTTCACCTTCAAATTAACTGCTTATACTAGAGGTTTACATAATTTTTCCATTCTCAGATATGTAATATTGGATCATTTTTCTCAATAAATAAAAGTATATTTGTCTCATTTGTTTAATTGGGTTCTCTTTATCCACTTTTTGGACTTTTGGAAAATCTGATGATGTTTTAGATCATATTTATGCAGAAATCTTTAAAAAAATGTAAAAGGGTTTCACAAACTTTCGAGCACCACTGTAGATCAATGAGGAAAACACAGCAGCATATTTAAAAAAACTCTGACGGTGCACACAAGCCCCTAGGCTGCATTTACATGAGCCACATGTGACTACATGCAGCAAGGCCTTGCGCAGATTTGCTTGGCTCGTGAAAGTATAGGGGGTGGCTGAGCTACTACGCTAGCTAATTTAGCAGTTGACGTGAACTGGCATCATGCTTGGCTCACTCCACACAAGTTTATTGTGACCAACAAATTAAGGGAAATCACCTTTAAAATCTTCTGTGACCTGAAATCCAAATCTTTAGAACACTTATTGTGTGATTGTTTGTAAAGTATTCTGGACTGATATATCTCAGCAAAAACTGCACACTACCATTGATCTTGCCAGATTTTAAATTTTCATTTTATACACAAATCTCGCTGGACCCATGTACCCTCAACAGCTAGAGCTCGGCTAGAGCTATGTTGGCCCATTGCGGGCTAGCCCATGTTGGGCCAATGCACTACTGGCTTGCAGCAGGCCAATGCTTTTGAATCGATTAGAATTGTTATTAGACCAATAAGATTAATATCTTATTTCATAATATTTTACCTTTACTTCCAAAAGGTTTATGTTTATTGCTTATACCCAATACACATACTGTATAGTATTCAGTTCAGTATAATATGTGCCATGGTAAATAATTCAAAAACGATAGAGTACTCATCTGGTAATTTTTAGAAGAAATGAAGCATTTCAATATGCATTTATTGTTTGTTTATTTACTGTTTAGGCAAATCCAAAGCTTGATATGAATAAAGCATAATTTCAGTGCATTCACAGAAAAGTGGATGAGACTAGGAGGACAAAAACAGTTGCGGCCAAAAATATACACACCCTTTTTAAATAATTACCATTTCTTCAAAAATGTATTAGTAGAAATTTCAAAAACCTTTGGTCTCTGCATTCTTTTATTGGAGTTTCCACATTACAGAAGTATTTTTTCTTTTTTAAATTTAAATTTAATATTTAAATTCAGAAAATAAACATAAATGGCATGTGACAAAAATATTTGCACTCAAGACCTAATATTTTGTTGAAAAGCCTTTGGCAAAAATAACTGGTGATAAACGGTTCTGGTAGTATAACTGCTCCAGGTCAGTAATAATTAATTTATTCAATAATTCTGTCCATGCTATTTATGTTTATTTAAATTTAAATGTTAAAAACAGAATTTAGGCAGACATAGTACCATTCACAATAACTATTAAAGTAAAATTCAAGTTTTTAAAATTCAAATTAAATCTTTATTGGTATGCTATGGTGTTTTTTTATTTAATTTATAAAACAACAATAATCGTGCATTTATTGAGTAAAAACAAATACAACACAATTGTATACACTATATACATTAGGACCACCCTCAATTGGACCCAGCAACCATTGGGCCTTTCTTTGCCCGTGGCAGGCTACCACTAAGGTCTTATATACAGACAAATTAAAGGATAAACCGCATTAAGGGGGTCCTGAGACTCTGTTTTGCTGTGGGAAGAATTCCTGTCATGATTTGGGTCCACTTGTTCCCTTAGAGGGAAGGGTCACAGCAAATCATTACAAAGTTATTCTGGCTCATCACCTTTATCCCATAATTCTATCCTGATGTGAGTGGTCTCTTCCAGGATGAATATGCCCGCATCCACACGGCACTAGGGGTCACTGGATGGTTTTATGAGTGTGAAAATTCTGTGAATCATGCTATGGCCTTCTCATTCACCAGATCTCAACCCAGTTAACAACTTTGGGAGATTCTGGACAGCACTTTCCACCACCATCATCAAAACACCACATGAAGGAATATCTTTTGGAAGAATGGTGTTCCATCCCTCTAATAGAGCTCCAGAGACTCATGGAATCTATGCCAAGGCACACTGAAGCTTTTCTGGAAGCCTTACTGAGACACTTCATTTTGGTTTTTCCTTTAATTTGTCACCCATCTATATATGTTTATCATTTATTTGAACTGGAAGTTTAATTTGTATAAAATGGTACAAGCAAATATTTTTCCAAATGTAATAATATCAAGCTCTACACAGATGAATGACAAACAGCACATCATTAACTAGCTTTCAAATTCTATTTATTCGTCAGACCTAAATATTAGTGGATCATGTTAGTCTAGTCAACATTACTTAAATGTTGCTTTATTGCTTATTGATATACATATGTATGCCCTCGCCCTCCCCCCCTAGGAGATACAACTGCACCTCAAGCTTGTCTTCTACCTCTTCCAGATGATCTAACACAAGCTCGTCTCACGCACTTCCAACTCAAATGTAATGTCCTGGGGGTTCTGGCCATAGTGAGATTCAAACCCTGGACTGCTGCATCACAGAGCAGCTGTAACATCTCCACCTCGTACTCCACCAGTCATGCCTCCGATTCAGCTAAGAAGATCCAATTCTACCAAATGCTAGAATCTGACATTCCTAAGCACCATGCGCTATTTATCCAATTAACATTCCTCAACACCATGGGCACTTACACTCTGTTCCCATTCGTCCAGCACACCCCAGACCTATTTCCTGATCACCAATTATAGTCTTTTTTGTTGATTATTCACTCTCAATTTCGAGTATTTGTTTTCTAGAGCCTCTCCGTGTTTTGATCAACTTTTTTCCCTGACGCCCATTCCTGTTTTGCGCTTTCTTGTACTGTTCCTATGTTACCAACTCTTGCCTTCCCCTTAGGCACCAAATTCCGGATTTGCCCTTGATTTGGATTTTGACGCCTTGCTTTTGGCCCCCTTTAACAAGAAAATTCTCGCACCTGGGTTTAGTCTTCAGCTTTTTACTTTCTCATTGTTACAGCAGCAAAGTTTCAGCATGACAAAAAAGCCACTTCAAGCAATGCTTCAGGATTGTTACAATATGTAAAAAATGCAGGATAGGTAAAATTATTTGAAGGTTATAAAAAAATACAATGTTTTCTCTACGCAATTGCTGCTATTAATTTAAAGTGGGTGAAGAGAACCCAGCAATTTCCTAGCTCAAAGTGATGCTTTTTGTACAGTCCATCAGGAGTAAAATTAGTAATTTAAGTTTACACAGTTATGCATTTTGGCTAATTTAATTTAGCTATTAGAATGATGGTGTTACCATTAATAGGTTTTAATTATTAAGAATGACATTTGCTGTCATAATTATTTATTTTATTGTAAGCATGCAGGCATTGTGGATCAAACAAAAAAAACCTCATAAAGCCTTGCTCCCAAGAATCGCTGGGAATTCAATAATTCAACAGCATTCCGTATGCATGACTGTTACCACTGTTGACAGTTCCACAATAATGATAATATTGTGGCAAACGGGAATACTGGACCTGCATAACCACAAAGGGGTCAGGAGTTGAGAGCCCCAGGAGCAGCTATGCAACCCACCCAGAAGTTGGAAGATGCAGCTTTGCTGTGACCAAGGACAACTTTGGATGGGGACCTGGCAGGCAATAGCAACAAGCTAAACCAAGGGCATAAATATCTGTTGCTACAGTGAGAAAACGTCTGAGATGCGTATCTGGCTCAATTCTAGCTAGTGATGGAGGCACTTTTTTTGGGACAGTAAAACAACACGCATTCAACCCCAGAAGGCTCTGCTCTCCAAGCCATCCTCAACCTGAGCCCTGGCTGGTCCCAGTCTGCATATTGGGGAGAAGGAATTGCCCACTTCCCAGGTGAAGCTGTAAAGGAGATAACAGAGCTCCAGTGAACGCCTCGGCACCATGGCAGCAAATATTGCTCACCTCCACCTTGGCTCCAGTTGCAGTGGAGGAGTTGGTGCTTCAGGCTTTCCTGAGGGGCCTGCATCCAATAAGCTAAGAGATCCAAGATCTCTCTGCACAGTACAAGCAGAGAAGATAGAGATGGTCCTGCAGGATGAAGGGTCTCCTGCCAGAAAGTAACAGTAGCAGCTAAGTCACAAGCTACTGATGGTGGACAGACTCCCTATGGCATTATCTGTAAGCACACTCCAAGAAGCACAGCCAGGACCAGTCGGGATTTACAAGCCTGTGCAGCAGAGCTCTGTCATCAGAGTGGGTGGCCAGCAAAGTCACTGTGCAGGCCATCAAGTAGTTTCCAGGGCCTAGAAGCAGGAGAGAACTAAATAATTCAGGAGCTCCTTGAGGAGAACAAGGACATCTTTATCTCCAATGATTGCCTCATGTTGTCCACTTGCTGCGTGGAGTCTTCATTTGGCTCTGTTTAGCAGTCAACGGTGAGATATAACAAATCTCTACATGCTGGAAGAGAAGAATCTCATGAGTAAGTTTGGAAAAATTAGGAAAATTGCAGAGAGAAAAAAAGAATATGAACACTTGGCTCATCAAGTTATACTTACAAAAACACATACAGTGCAGAGAAGTTTTTGAACCCCTTAAGATGGTTCATCTTTTGCATATTTTAGATGCAAAAATGCAATCGATAATTAGGTTACTTCATTACAATAAAGTGAGATAATAAGAAAAAATCTGTCCTTTCCTAACTGAACAATACGCAAGGCTCCTGGTCCAGGCACTGGTGATGTCACGCCTGGATTACTGCAATTCTCTTCTGGCTAGCCTGCCAGCTTCATCATTCAGACCTCTCCAGCTAAGGAAGTGCACTCATGCCACCCCCCTCCTCATCAAACTCCACTGGCTCACTGTTGCTGCTTGGACCCACCACAAGATCCTCACTCTCATTCACCAAGCTACCTCCGGTTCAGCTCTTGGCTACCGCCGCACACTAACCTGAGCGTACAACCCCACCAGATCCTTGCGATCCTCCACTGCCCGGCGCCTAGCGGTCCCTCCCCTACGGATGCAAACAATGTACTCTTCTCAGTACTTACACCGACACGATGGAAGGCCCTTCCTTAGGACATCAGACGATGTGAGGTCTACACCATCTTCAAGAGGAAACTGAAAATGTACCTCTTCCGACAATACCTTAAGCCGCAGTCCTGAAACACTCCGCCCACTTGTTTGACAGCCCTATACATATATATATATATATATATACACATATACATATATATACACATATACATATATATATATATATATATATACATATATGTATATATGTATATACGTATATATGTATATATATGTATATACGTATATATGTATATATATGTATATATGTATATATATATATATACGTATATATATATATACGTATATATATATATACGTATATATATATATATATAATACATATATT
>JAOVYW010022065.1:14401-24456 GCA_025775045.1 Hiodon tergisus | reverse complement strand
CACATGCATGCACGCAGATACACACAACCACACACAGAGATACAGACACACATGCATGCACGCAGATACACACAACCGCACAGAGATACAGACACACATGTGCTCCCACACACAGACCGTCGATACACCCAGTATGTTTTCCAGTAGACTTGGCTAAAAGCTCCCGCTCAATGGAAGATGTGAATAAACACAGTTTTATATAGTTTCCTGTCTATATTTCACTATAGTCCAGAGATCTGCCAGACAGATAGAGATTTCAGCAGGGACACTTTTGCAAGAGAGGGCTGAGCGATTGTAACCAGGAGATAACTAAGAGCAGCAGTCAGAAGTTTTATTATTGACTTTGATGTAAACTCCACAGACACAGAGGAAAGCTCTTTTTTCCTTACATATTCAATTCTTTAAAAGGTCAGGTATCTCTGCTGCATCTCTGAGGGTCCTGGGGCGCGTAGGGAAGGGATTGGGTTGGGGGGTGGCTGGGGGGGTGATGGGCCTCCGACCTCCAACTACCAGCCCTCTTTCCCGTTCCTTAAAGGGGACCGGGGTCTGACGGCATGAGTGACACCTAACCCTCTGGGGGTCCGTGATTGCCACTGGCGGCGGCGATAAACGGGGGGATCGCCGCTGTGGAGTCTGGAGAACTATTGAATTTTTCACATTGGCGATGGAGGCGCGGTACAATGAGAAGACTCACATTCATTTTAATATGTTTATTTCTTTGTTTGTTTATCTATTCACGGCGTGTCACTTTGGATCTTTTGAAAGACATCTGTGACATTTATGGAGTGGCTTCCAATATGTCAGCACACAATGAAATGGATTATGTATGCAAATCAGTCATATTTAAAAAAAGTGTCTCCACAACACAACCAGAGGATGGCAGGTGCTGTTGAGCTGAGTCGTGGGCTGTCTGGTGGGTCGGATGTCCCACTTCAGCAAAGTGGCAGGCTCTAAGAGAGGCTAAATTTCCAGCAATGTTGAAAAAAGTCAGCCTCCCGTGGACTGAAAATGTCGATTGTACGTAGACTGTTTTAAACCTTGATTGTGAAGTATTTCTTTTATTTTTTACATATCTACAGCGTTTCCCGCCCACACTAATCAAATTGTTGACAAAACTAAATTTTCTGGAGGTGATTTTGAACGTTAAGATATTTTCAATTTGTCGACTAACGTAAGCTACATTTAGTTTTAGTAACTTTAAAAAAATTTGAAATTGATTGTAGTTATAAATCAAGTTTTTATTCAACTCTGTTCCTCACTATTTTGACCCAGTGAAGAAAAATTAAATAAATGAAAAAACAAAATTAAGAAACACAAACACAAAAAGAAAGAAAAAAGGAAATTGTGAGGATATATATATTTTTAAGCTCTGGTTGCGATTCTATTGGCAGCATTTGGAGGAAGTTGTGAAGTTCGGTAACACTTTGCTGCCTGAGAAGAAGGTCAGTCCACAGTTAAGTTATTCAGTATCCTATGTTATTCAGGTGGCGGACCGTATTGCTGGTGAAGCGTTTTCCAGGCCTCCCGAGAGGCTCAGTTGGTAAAGGCGCTAGTCCAAGACCAAACTGAATCCTATGAGCTGGACCACATTGGTTTGAGTCCTGTTCATGTCAGTCACTGAGTGTGACCAGAAGCACACAATTGGCACACATAGCGCTGCCAGGGCTGGAGTGGGTTAAATTGTCAGGGCTTCTTTTGGTTCGTTGCTGACAGGCGTCACCTGCTTCCCAGACTCCTGCAGGCTTGTCGTACCTTTGAGGGATGTTCCCTTAAGTGCTAACTGTATATCCTGCCGGGTGAAAGAGACAAGCGGCTCGAAGGCCACTTTGATTGGAGAAGATCAGTTGTACTTCCTCACCCTCCCCCTTTGGTGGTGGCAGGATTTGTTATACGCAAATAATGAAAAAATAATGAAAATATATATATGTAGCCTAAACTTACAGAGTCGTTAAATTATTATAATACGCCATTTATTTATTTATTTCATTTAAAAATATATATTTTTATATTTTTTATAATTGGAGTCTGTCATGAACCGCACATTGAGAACCAGTGCTTCAGACAGTGAAAATATCAGATTTTAGCTCTGTTTCTACGTTGACACAATGCTGCTCTCAAAATGTTTTTTAAAAATATGATATATAGTCAAACTTATTTGAGACTGGTCAACATTGAGGTCAGAGGTCCCCTGGGTCCTGTCCCACTTCCACAGGAAGCACTATCCGTGACCACGGCATCCGTCACTTCCCCTTCCCTGCCTCTGGGAGGCGACGGTATTGTCCTGCATACCCGCGGTGACTCACACGCTCACAGCAGGCCTTGGAGACAACAAAGACTGAGACGAGTCTTTATTTCATTCTTCATATTCTCTGCTTTGTAAGAAACGACAGCAATATTTAGATCACAGGGACTCCTTAAAGTCCTGTTTGGGAGGGCCGGAATTGGCTGGTGATGTTCCTGTTAGGTTGAATATGATCACAAACACTAAAGCTGGGGTAGTAGGCGCACGAGGAAGGGATGCGGGACCCCTATACTTTAAAAGGATATTCAGATATTGCGCTGCCCACCCAAACTTTTATATGGGCCATATCTCAGCAATTAATTTCAATAGCAGAGTTTTGTTTTTGGCAGATAACATCTCAGCGAGACACAGCGAGACTCACATTTGTTGCGGTGATGCTGCACTGTTTTGTGTATTTTGTCCCTAGTGTCCCTCTCTGGCTGCCATATCCTTATCTTCACACTTGCTCATCTGTGTCAGAGCAGCGCCCGACTCCCGTTTCCATAACAACCGCTGCCAAGACACGGCACCAATCTTCTGAGAGTCAAAGAACTTGGAGAGCCCTTCGAGATAGCTCTGTAGCACTCTAAAATCTGATCCTCGGGAAGACCCCTTGTGTGCCGTCGCAAACATGGCCACTCTAACTCGTTTTTTTTGTGTGACAGCGCTTATCAGAGTCCTGACATCGTTGAATAACTTCTCGTTATTCTACCTCACAGTAAATATTTGCCCTGCTAGGAAGGTCTGAAAATCGCATGAAGACACGTAAGAAATCTACACGCAGGTGGGCGGCACTCTAGTTGCAGGGGTCTTGCCCGCACTCTCACTAGTGATCAGCAACGGTTCGACGCTAAGCTTTTCTCTCCAGGTTCCCACAGAGAGGCCAGGCTGAGTACTGTTGGGGCTTAGGTCAACATTAGGACCCTCAAGTTGAAGGAGCAATATAAACAACAAGACAGACAGAGTGAAATCCCTCCTGCCCGATTGTCTCACTCCACACCAGAGATACGGGTTATCTTTGTTACTGACAGACGTGGCCTGCACTTCAGACATGCATATTAAAAACACCCATTGCTGTGTACGATTCTTAAAGACTACATTAATGGGGGGGAAATGTCAAGAGCTCATATTTGAAAGTTATTCACGATGAATATCAGGGTTTAGGCTAGGTCCCTGTTGGACCCAGACCACATCCCATGACCCCCACTGGCCTTTTCACATTTTAATAGCTTCGAAACTCAGGAACGCAGTCAGAAGGCTGGGTTTGTGGAGTATGCATGTATTAATGTTTCAAAGTCAGGTGGTCCAGGTCGAGTGTGGTAAATGTCAGGTAAGGTATTAGTGATGCATAAGTAAAAAGGATTTTAAATGAATGACACAGACGGTACAACTGCAAAGGCTGTCCGTTTTGTCTGTTTGTTTGCACAATGGGGGTAGGATGCTTTGTGGGACAGAAAACATGTCCCTTTGAATTGGTTGAACTACAAACAGGAAATTTGTGTAATTAATAGAAAATTAGATTGGTTTGTTTATCAAATTCTTGTATTTATTATTATTGATTTCTGTTGAGATTGTTTAAGGAAACTACAGCGACGTTCCTTTGTGCAGGAAGTGCATCTGGGAAGTTTGCTTTTCTTACGGGAAGATATTTATAATTTAAAAAGTGGCCTAGAAACAGGGTTTGCTTTGAAAAGCGGCACAGGAAACTGCTGCTAACACTCTCATGAACCACTAATTCATCCTCAAGTTTGTTCTTCAGGGGTGCGAAATCGTGCTAATCCTTAGCGTTTTTGTAAAGAAGACAGCGGGTTTAAAAATGAAACACACATGCACGCATAGGTTATTTACACCAAACAAGAGTGGGTCCTGATCTCCGAGTAGCTCCCACAAGAGGATAATAATCAACTGAACGAGAGATACTGCTCATTAGTGACGCTGTGTGCTAGCTTGTTAAGACATCCAGGACAACCAAGGCAAACCCCTCCGCAGGAAATGGTACATAGAATAGTGAATGAAAACGAATAAACTGGGCAGCGTTGGCTCTCCCTGCTGTTCTGTGGTGGCGTGCCTCTCTCACACGCCCACGAACTCTCCTCATATGGAAAGCGGAGCACCAACAGACTTGCTAAACGGAAACTTCTCCCCTTCTCTCATCCCCCCGGGGCAACCAGGAAGGTCAGCTGGCAGCGGCGCCGGTCTGGATCCCGTTTCGGAAAAGGCATGTAAAAACCGCATGGAACACAAAGGACATGGACGTGAGGGCCAGGAGAAGCCAGGCGACGAGAGAGTAGATGTCAGAGCGACGGCTGGGCTTTGTGTGGAGGGCGTGTCGGAAAAGACGGCCTGGCTTTTAGCAGGAAACGACATCAAAGGGCCGTTCCATTTCCTGTCTCTCAAAAAGTGGAAACACCTTTCGTTCCAAAGAGGTGACGTGACACGCTACGTCCCCCTTTTCCGTTACGGAGGTGTCCAGGCACCGCAGAGATGAAGCAGTGAAGAAATAATCTCTTTGAGTCCTGGGGCGAGGATAAAAGGGGGCAGAGACTTTGGAGAGGAAGAGGAAAAAGTTCCTGTCCTGTGAGGAACGCTGAATTGCTCTAATTAAACTGGTGATTAAAGCCATTTTATTCAGTTCTCACTCTCTCCCTCTGTCACCGCCTTCACCGCTGTTGTCGTCACCATCAGTGCTCTTTCTTCCCAGCCATTTCCACGCGTCCACGGGCGCAGTGTGCACTCCACTGTGGCTTTTCGACCGACAAGAGGGTGTTGGGGGGAGACAGTCTGCTCTCTGACAGGAGGGTGTTGGGGAGGACAGTCTGCTCTCTGACAGGAGGGTGATAGGTGAAGACAATCTGCTCTCTGACAGGAGGGTGATAGGTAAAGACAATCTGCTCTCTGACAGGAGGGTGTTGTGGGAGGACAGTCTGCTCTCTGACAGGAGGGTGTTGTAGGAGGACAGTCTGCTCTCTGACAGGAGGGTGTTGGAGAGGTTATCTCTGTCATCTACTAGGTTACACTGCCTGTTAGGGATATCTCAGAACGATGACGTCCATTAAGTGCCCCAGTTCACTCTGTTTTACTTCAAATGCGTCCGTGCTCCTGGACACCAGACAGTGTTTGTGGTCTTTGTGTCAGTATTAATCACTGCTGTTTCCTTGTAAAACCCGTCGCTTAACAGCTTGTGCTAAATACCTCGGAGTTTAATTAGCGCTTTAGGTGTTTGTATTTTTTTTCAGTTGTGTGCTTTTGCCTCCACAAAAGACAATAATGTCTTTTGAACAGCTTTTAAAACAAAGTCTGAGACGGGAGTTGAGGGAGATATCATTTATGCTTATTCCCACCACTATTTATTTGTTCTCTCAAAACTTTTTATGCAAACCCATATCCCCTGCCCCCACAATGCACCTGGGCAACTGCTGCAAAGACTGAGAAAACAGCCTTCCTTCTGTAAACAAAGGCCTGAACCACTGTAAAAGCTGTTATCGGTGCACTGCAGTGACAGAACACTCGCTCTTCTCACTCCCCCTCATGCACGCGGGAAACTGAAACGCGGCAGGTAGCCGCTGTCAGAGCTGAAATGGAGAGTGCCAAAGTCTGGTGTCACCCTCAGAAGCATGCCTGAGGTCCGAACGATCACTGCTTAGATCCGCACGGGAGTCCCAGCATGCCCTGCTCCATCCAACAGGCTGAGTCAGGTTGCTCAGTCAGGACACTGACCTCTTACTGTGATGAATGAGGAGTCTGCCTTTTTCTTGGGATTGAGATTTCAGCAGCAAACATGGATGGCTCGTGAGGGAAAGTAGATTCGAGTTATGGGGCGGTGGGGGGCTGGGGGCAGGCGGCTATCACTTGGAGACCTTTAGGGTAAGTGCTCTGCAGAGTCAACCCCAACCTCTAAGGAGAGAAAATTCAGGGCAGCTGAGACAACATACACAATAATCTACAACAATAAACCAACAGGAATCCAGAAGCTCCACACAGCTCCCCTACTGTCTGCTAATCATGTTTAATGCACGCAGAGCTACCCCCACCCCAGTCGGGCATGGAATCCCCTGCCACACATAAACACAAAACCTAGGGCAGATGACAATATAACATGCAAGCAGGTTGTTTCGAGATACATCTATTTGAGTTCAGGCAGGGGGATTTTCCATAATTACTTTTAGTCTAAGACGGGAGCAACGCTGATGGGTGGAATTAAGCCAAATATTCTGGCTTAATCGGTAATAAGTGAAGTGTACAGCTTGTGCAGTTTATACAGGAGACAATACCTTAATACGAGTGTTTTCGTTTCCAATTATTCTGGTACGTATTTTTGGAGGTCTATAAAATTAGATTATTGTGTGTTTACTTTGTCAACAGTGGTCAGCTAATGCATAATTAGCCGGGGAGTTTTAATTATGCACAAAATAAAGTTTGTCGGTAGAAATTCCGAAAGGCATAAGCTTCTTTCAAGGTCTTTAGTGGCTGAAAGGTGTACCTCCTTCCTGTTTCTGGGAGCTCGGCACCATGGAACACGCACCCGACACAGGAAAACCTGGGGGGGGGGGGGGGGAGTTTAAAATGCAATGAACAGGAAAAAAGCTCAGCCTTTTAACCATGATCGTGTTTGTGACCGCTAAGACCGGGTTCCTAAACCTCCCAACCAGTTGGCTCACGAGCAGAGTAAGGAACCGCAGAGCCCCGGTGAAGGGCACTAAAAGTGTACCCTATGCTTCCTGAATGGCTGTCAGTAAAGACGCTTGCCCAGATACTGACTGAGCACTGTGACTTGGAGTTTGCCAGTTCAAATCCAGCTCAGGTTTTTTGCCAGTTGTGACTGTGAGAGCACAGTGTTTGGTGCACAATTGGCAAAGTGCAGCCTGGGGTGGTTTAACTTGCCAGGGCTTGTTGCTAACGAGCGTCATAGAAGGTAAAACCAGCCTTTACCTCTACCTTGAGGGATTGATATAGACCCTGCTGGGGGGATCCTTTCCTCTTCCCAGAGCTAGCATCAGTTCCAGATGGGCTCCCGTCCCATATGGGTGTACCAAAGCAGAACCAGAAGGGGTGTCAGGTGACCTCTTTCTGGGGGCTAAATCGATGAGGGGGAAAAAGTGGTTAGTTTTGCTATAAATTTAGTTTTTTTAGTTTAGACACCTTTCTGCACAAAGGTAAAGGCGCCAGACAGAACATATACTAATTCTCTCTCAGGGAGGACTGACAGCATCTCAAAGTCTCATCACTACAAAAAGTGATGACAGTATGAGGTTATCCAAGTTTGCAAATTAATTTTCTTTTATTTGTTTGTCGTCTCATCAGATATCCCCGTCGGGCCGAAATAAAAATAAATATCCGAAAGAGAAATGGCGGACTTGTATGTAAATAATTGATAGGCAGCTGACGGATGTTATCAGGTTTCGGTGGGAGTTGAGGCCCAAGCCCCCCTTCCGCCGACCCACATAACTGCTTTGAACTCCTGGCAACGCCGAGGGATGGCCAGCACGGATTTATCTGTCCTGGATTCTTTCAGGACGCTTTGGGGGGGGCGCTTGGCGAGGTGGAAGACAGACTCTAGGACAGAGACCAGACAGGAGGGCCCTGAAGGGAGGCCTGGACCCTGTTGAAAGCCTCTCCTCTTGCTGTCTCCGTCTCCGGCTGATCACGCAGGGCGTCCCCTTCCCCAGCCTCCTGTCGATCTAGCCGCCTTTCAGCCATCTGCCACTGGGAGGCCGTCAGACAGACACAGATGCCTCCGCAAGCTCCCCGTCGCTCGCCCGGCTCCCTTCACCGCCGACATTTTCTCAAAATGTGAACCTCCGCAAAAACAGTTAACGATAACGCGCGGCGATAAGTGTGGGCCTGTCTAAGTTACTGAAGACTGGCCCTGCCTTCACCTGTAACACACAACAAAGCAGCTACGCGAGAAGGAAATATCGGTCCCAATGAATGGCGCCATACGGTTGTTCTAATTTAGAACTCCAGCATAGACCACTAAAATCCCTTGGTTAAAGGCGGTGTTCTGTTTAGTGCTGTTCGAGGGTTAATGCTGGACTGGACCAGACCTGTTCAAGCCATGCAAGCAACAGAAAGGGTTGCCCTCTCTCCGTTCCTTTAGCTACACTGATTGCACAATACATTAGAACTGGTCTACGTCTCTGATTAAAAACACGAGTTTGCTAACGAGGCTGAACGTGCGGTGTGTTTTTTCTCTCAAGAGGGGGAACCAGCCCACCATGTTTTGCGTTCAGTAACCTTGTGACTGAGCTAACTCTGGTTGAAAATCAGCTAGCATTGCTTCAACATCAACTTTGTTCTACAGACCATTTAGCATCTATGTCAAGGATATACATCTACCCAAATGTATAATCTTTAATGAAAGAGTGAGCACATATGGAGGGTGGGCATTAAGCTCACAGGTATGAAAGAGGACCAGCTGGTCTGGGGTTGGCGGCGTGGGGAAACGAGGGAGGGTGCACTCCAGTGTTTTGATCTGATAAGGCCCGGCTCCTAAATAAAACGGACTGAAGGCGCTGGCTAATGGGAACCCATGGGGAGATGAGATGGGAGTGTGGCAAGCTGGTTAAAGGGAGGGGGTTTTGGACGTGGAAGCCAGCTGCAGCTTGGGTGCGACCTGAGCCAACCACAAGGCAGACTCCGCACCCCTGTACCAGACATTGATCAGGGCTGGGAGCAATGAATCCCTGTCCTTTTCCAAAAACACACCAAACATACCACAGCGTGCGTAAAACACTCTTTACCATGTTATCAATCCTTTATTAAATAATATTAATAATAACAATACTTATAATAATAAAAAAGACATTTCTGTACAAAGTCTACAAACAACAATTGAGCATCTCATCAGTGCCGGGGTTTTTAGTTCATTTTTTTTCTACCTTTTTCTGGGTTTTTTTTGGTCCCCCCTGTCCCAGACAGAGGAGGTAATACTATGTCAGCTCTAAAAGGAAGTTGAATAAGACGAGCTCCAAGGCACTTGAAAAAGAGTCAGCAGAGTCCAACGAAGAGACCGTCAACATCGGAGCCAAGGACGCCCCGCTCGCTCCCGGTGGCCCGGTCTCTCGCACCTCTCAACGCCTCCCTTGTAAGCTCCCACAGGTCCAACAGCCGCGGTTCCGCCTGGACGCGGGGCACAAGCAGAACCAGCTCTGGCTCGACCAGCTTGGTTTCCCGGTCAGGTGCTGTGGATGATTTGTGTGTGTGTGTGTGTGTGTGTGTGTGAAGGAGCAGAGGCGAAATTGATACCAGACCCAACCAACATCCAAACACAAAAGCTATTTTTCATCAACCTTCAGTTTCCTTAAAAAAACGAAAAACAAAAACAAAACCAAAGCAGAATGGAGAAAGAATAAGGCCCAATCCTTCAAGGCCTCAGTGGTATCCCAATACCTGGGAACTGGGGTTTCTCAATGGCTCTCCTCCAAAGACAGTTTCACTTAAGGCTCAATAGTGTGTCCTAAGATAGTGGCTTTTGTTTCACAGCTTTCATCGTCTTTGACCCCGTTTGTCTGTTCCGTACTCTTTCCCCCCCAGCGAGACAGTGAGAAGGGGATCTCTCTTCCTCAGTTCAGGGCGCACAGAGAAAAAGCAAAAAAGGTTCCGTGTGACGCTGCCCTCTCTCTGAATATCCAATGCTGGGGGTCACTCTGCGTGTGACGCTGCCCTCTCTCTGAGTATCCAATGCTGGGGGTCACTCTGTGTGACGCTGCCCTCTCTCTGAGTATCCAATGCTGGGGGTCACTCTGTGTGACGCTGCCCTCTCTCTGAGTATCCA
>JAOVYW010022054.1:19921-30073 GCA_025775045.1 Hiodon tergisus | reverse complement strand
GGTGGTGGTGGTGAAGAGCGCCATCTTGTCATGCCCGCTCCAGTTTTTAACCCAGTCCGTCTCCAAAGGTCACTATCCCCTGACTTTTAGTTTTGTTCTACCTGCACCAGGTTAATTGAGTTAATTAGTCTCTCATTAACCTTTTATTGGTCACACCTGTTTCTAGTTCACTCTGTTTAGTAATCCCCTCATTTATATTCCGTTTGTGTTACTCCCTGTTTGCCATCTCTAGTGACAGTACTGAGCAGTTTATGAACAGTACTGAGCAGTTTATTGACAGTATTGAACATTTTATGTACAGTATTGAGCAGTTTAATGGCAGTATTGAGTATTTTATGTACAGTATTGAGCAGTTTAATGGCAGTAGTGAGCCGTTTATTGACAGTACTGAGCAGTGATTATTTGTGGTTTGATCTGTGCATTCTCCTTTGACTACCGATTCCTGGATTTTCTGTACTGCCCTGTTTACCGGTGTTAGACCCTTTGTCTGCCTCTGGGTTTTGTGTTTGGATCTCCATCAAAGTACCGCACTTGGGTTCTCACCAGGTCGGCTCACGTGGTTCACTTAAGTAAATGTGAGATAAACAAAAAACTGAATGAATAAAATTGTGAGTGAATGTGGTGTGCCGTTATATTTGTATCGTAAAGCAAACATTTATTATGAACAAAAAAAAACAATAATGTATTTTGCCTACAGTCAATGGTCTCAAAAGGCCTAAATAAATATATAATAATCATATGTTGGTTATTTAAAATGAAGGGAAAGTAAAGCTTTGCATAAGTGGCCTCTCCTGGTTTTGAGTAGAATTGTTGTTTATCCACAGGAGACAAGCCACAAATAGATTTTCCTAGTTTAAAGTACAAACAAAAGCTTTATTTAAGATGATATTTTTGGGACACCTTTAAAAAAATAAATAGGTCCAGGTATTTCCATAGATTTATTGATTGATTTTGTATTTAACTATAGTGAGCTACCCTAACGGTCAGAGACTGGGCTGATATCTATCAATCTTATCAGAAGACCTGAGTTAACAGCCAGTGTCTGAGCTGTCCTTTTCTCTGAGTGATAAGAGACGCGTTTTGACAATTTAGCTGATGGAATACGTTTGTCTTTTGCCAATGTTAATGAAACAAATATTTGTGTGAAATGATTTAGACTTCTGATTTTAATTGAATTCGATCATTTCCTGTTTTTGAACTCGTCATTGCGAATTCTCTATTATCTCCATGTCTTCCTGTGGTTCATTGTTTCTATTAATAACTGTGGTAGACCGTGTTTGAATGTGTTTGAACTTGTTAACGGGTGAAATTAGCTACAAGGATGAAGTTTATCGGAGGCGTGTGTATAAAAACACCCTGGCCCTAACTCATTTATTTTCCAGTCAATTTAAGTGCATGCTTGTATTAAGTTATGTAGAGCTTTGATTTTTTTTTTTTTTCCACCAACTCCTTTATATTTTGACTTATTAAAATTTTTACTATGCAGATAAATTGGATTTTCAGATCTCTGCTGAACATGTGGCTGCCACAATCAATATTCCAAGGATAAATACAACATTCAAATATAGTTCTAAGCAGCAATTAGGATAGCCAAGCAGAATACTTGGCCTATGGGAGAAATCTTGTGCAGTGTCTCATTTGCGTAGCGTGCGCAAAAACTGTCAACTGTTTTAGAAATGTCAAACTGCCCATATGTCATATGACAAATCTCAAATGTCTCGGGCTTCATCTGTATATGTGAAAGTTTAGTGATGATAAATGTTTCTGGAATATTATGCTGTAATGAATTGGCTTACTGTGGCCATACTCTTTTACATTGCTTACACATTAGTTGCGGCCATAATTTTTATTTTATTTTACTTATAAATGTATTTTTTTACTTTTAATGAGGAGCATCAAAAGGACACATTAGTGGGGAAAGTTTCGATTTAAAAAATGTAAAAAAATAATCTACAATTAATTTATCTACATTTTTTACAAAAAATCCAAAATGGTGGAAAACATTTCCATATGATGGTTCCTCACGGCTCCTTGAGGCAGATGTGTGCCTTATATGGAGAGGAAACTGGGTATCGAATTTTCTCGCTGTTAGTCAATGGGGTCAAGTTTGCAATTTCCAATCGTCTGAGATAGTGCCCCCATGAGGAAAATTCTCACGATATTGATCAGGCATGCACTTGTTACGAACCTCTGTAGTTTGATGTTTGTTTGAGTAACTAGTGGGTTATATTGCTATTTGTGTCAGAAGGACGTAAAATAAGAACGAATTGGGTCCTTATACAAAACAGTTGTTACCCCGTCTTGTTTTAATACTTAAAAGACTTGGGGTTTTTTTTACTTGGTAATACTAGCTTGAAATGATTTTATATTCAGGTTTCCGAAGCATTTTTCATGATCAAGATCAGAATTTGCCGTTACAAGTTCCCCTGCTGGACTATTAAAAAGCACTTTGGTTGGGACACATCACAGACCCCGGGGAGAACTGAATAGACAGACAATGCAGATGATGTAAACACAGAGGAATCTCATAAGTGTTTTGGGATTGCAGGATACTTGGGTTTTCATGACAACATATCAATTGTGAGCAAACCCATTGGGGCCTGAGAACTGCCCAAACCGCAATTCCTTTCAGCTCCAGCATTGTGAAGGGACCTGAAAAGGGGTGCAGTGGACTTTCTGGATGACAATGTGTTTTCTGGACGATGACAACAAGTTTTCTGGATGACAATGTGTTTTCTGGACAATGACAAGTTTTCTGGATGACAATGAGTTTTCTGGACAATGACAACAAGTTTTCTGGATGACAATGTGTTTACTGGACAATGACAACAAGTTTTCTGGATGACAACAAGTTTTCTGGACAATGACAACAAGTTTTCTGGATGACAATGAGTTTTCTGGACAATGACAACAAGTTTTCTGGACAATTTTTTGACAACTAGTTTTCTGGACAATGTCAACGAGTTTTCTGGACAATGACAACAAGTTTTCTATACAACTTTTCAAGTGTTTCCATTTTTGGGGGATTTACTGTAATTATTTGATCATCACGTAGATAGAAACACGTGTTCCTCTATAAAATATTGAAAAAAACTATAAGATTTAAAAAACAGTTTCTATGGACAAATTCCGGGGTAAATCGAATGCTTAACCAGAGGTAGTCCACGTAGCTTATTCAATAGTATGGGCAAGCGACAGATATGGAAGAGATTTTGGTTTGAAAAAAATTGGAACAGGCCTTTGTGTCCATGCCAAAAGATACAGGCGCCGTTCACATTAGATTTTTTCTTTTTGTTTGCACAAATTCTTAAAATACATAAATCAGGAGTTATTTGTTTTTGTTGGATTTTGCCTGGCTTTTTGAATGGCAGATCACAGAGATTAATCTGAGTGGTAATGTCGACAAACAATTGTGGTAATGTTGACAAACAATTTTGAAAAGTAATTGCATTTTGTGCATTTCGAATTTTGATGTATTTTTTCCTATCTCTGACAACACATAAGTTCCCCAATAGCTCCCCAAAAGCTGGAGCAATTCCTGGTTATAAGCGCCATTCTGCCGTCGGCTTATCCATTTTAGTGACAATCTAGGTTAGAGTAATGTGCCTTCACAACACACAGTTAAATTGCTTCTGTGTGAGGCTCATTTCTTTTGATATGGATATACACAGAGCACTTAATCTGGTTTCACTCTTTTTATCCAGCACCACTTCAGAAACTGAAACTAGGACTTATCGACATAACTGCATCTTAACGAGCAGATGTTCTTTCACCAATCCACGAGGAAAATGTGCGTACGGTTTCAAGAAACAAGTGAATTTTACTATTTGTTGATGCCGGTCCCTATGTTCGTGTTGGTTTCCACTGGGCTTCCTTCCATGGTCCAAAGCTCTGCGAGTTGATTGGTGGATTGCCGACCCCTAAATTGGCTCTGTGTTCATCAGTCTGCTGCCCTGCGTGCTCTGTGTCTGCAAAACAAATGCCGGTTATGGAAAACAAATGTTCCTTGAGACCAAGGATGAAAAAATAGCAGAGGTATCTTGAAATTAAAAAAGGGGAAAAAGCTACCGAATATGTGTGATAACAGGTTGTACATGTATATAGTTTCTGGAATGCCACTGTAACAAGTATTGAGATTTGCGTGAGACAGGGTGGAAAGTTTTGCACCTTTTTTGTTTTTTTAAAGCTTTTTTGAGTATTCTGAAATGGAATGGCACATAAGGTATTTATTTGTCAATACCAATCTGGTTTCAGAATGCCAACGTATCAGAGACCTAATAATAAGGCACTGAAATTCTGCAGTTTCTTGGAGAGAAATATAATTTAATTAACCTCAAAATCAGCTGGATCAATAATATTTTGTGGGCTCACAAGCAGAGTATAGAATATGTATGCCTCAAACATTTGTAATTAACCGATGGTGTTGTGATTTTTTTATCTAATCATTTATCATTTTTAGTTTTGTCTTGTATATGTTTGGATAGTGTCGGTTTTTGTTTTCGTTGCTTGTATTGCACGGAACTGAATGTATGCAGGGGTGGACACATCATTAGCGCTCGTGGTAGCCCTCTTGGGTAGTCCATAGTTTTTATACAGCACAACATGAGGTCGGAAATGAGGTTACCTGTACATAATTAATTATTGATTTAGCTAGCTAACAAGCCTGGTATTCGCTCAGTGAGTTGGCTGCAGTCCTTGTTTGGCGACGGAGCTACAGTGTAATTCTGTAAATGTAATGCTTACGGGAAAATGTTCGACTACTGCCTGCCGACCAATCATATTTTCCATAAGTGCAGCTCACACACAAGAAAAAAAAAATTACCAGCTAATCAGATTAAATTTTTTTATTTAAAATATTCCTTTGTATCCATGACCAGTCAGGATTCAAACCGTGTGATTAGTTACATGAATATGAACCCTGAACCCGCATGATATTGTGGAAGCTGCTTGTTGTTAGTGATTAGGTTTTTCTGAGCAAATGTCGTGACTATGCTCTGTTGTTCAATAACTGAAGCTGATTTTCAATGTCAACATTCCATGTCTTCAGGAACCCCTGCTGGATGAGATGTCTGCTGAAACACGCTGACCCTATGAAAAACCTACGTACCGCTTTGTAAGGCGTTAATAACAGCGGTTTTCACTCGTTTTCTCTTAGGTGGACTTGCTCTTACGGACCAAAATCACTGGCATCATCACCCAAGGAGCAAAAGACTTTGGCCATGTGCAGTTTGTGGGCTCCTACAAAGTGGCCTTCAGCAACGACGGAGAAAGATGGACCATATATCAAGATGAAAAACAGAAGAAGGACAAGGTAAGCTTCTGATTATAACCGTAATGTCACCGTTGCCTCCGGCGGTTTCCACAATGACTTCACCGAAGACCATCGCTTGTATTTCCTATGGGTTCGGGTTTATCAGGGCAAGCACAGAGGAAAGGAAAAGCATGTTTCGTGTTTTGCCCATGACACCCGCACGGGCCGATTTTGCCGTTTCTGTCCGACACACATGTGTTATTTAGCGCTACTGGTGAGGACAGACATTTGTGCGCTACAAGGAATCCCCTTGTGCTGTGTAATGTGTCATTGTATGTATTGTATTGCGTTTCTCTTGCGATGTATTCGATAGGCTACCAACTGTATAATGTGTTTAAGTATTCATAAGCCTTTTTTTCCCAACACGCTAAGCGTTCTGCTACTGTCCCTGCTTCTGCAAATGCGGTTTTTAATGCTTGAGCATCAATACAAGAGGCCACTCCAGGCAGCTTTCTGGATGAGACTTAATAACAGAGCCCAGAGGTAGAGCGTGTCAGAAATTATGTGTTTATAGCCCTTCATTGTAATGTGTGTCTGTTTGCATGCACTGGCCCGTAGGGAATTTTAATCTATCGGGATTTCAGCAGAGTGATATGAGAAGGTTGTTTTCAGTTTTTTTGGGTTTTTGTAAGAAGATAATTGCCGTTTAAGGGTATCCATGGAACCCATATAAATTGCGTTTCAGTGGACGTTGGAGTGCATTGGCTAAAGGCTCTATTTTTCCAATGAAGGCCATGTGCAAGCAGTAATGCACCTTTACCGCACCTTTATGCTGGTCACTAGTTTAAGAGCCCAACCCTTTTAACAGCTGCATTTGCTCTGGCTCCGCCGCAACGCGTCGGGAAAATTGCACAACATCGGTTTCCCCACACCTCCCCTCGCCGCGTCGCCCGAGCGGCATGTTCACCCTTTGCCGATAAGCCCAGATTTAGTACAATGCTCAGTACCATTCTCTAAGATCTTAGCGTCTTTAGAAAACCGTTTTTTTCATGACACGCGGTACCATCCAATGGATACAAGTCACTTTGTACTTCAACGGCCTGTGACTAAACTTCCCGTTTATCAGTGTCTCCTCCATCTCAGCATACAGATGGTGCACTTCATCTCTTCAATACCAAAGACGGTCCCTGGACTCGGGCCACCGATTTACCGAACGTGACTTTCAATTTGGCTCAGTTTTGATCTCTGGAATGTGTCCAGACGACCGGCCGGTCTGGCAGTGAAGGTGTGGGAAAAGATAGCGGCCTCGGTTGACAGACAGATGTCGCCACGGCATGAGTGGGAAGCCCTAGAGTGGCACGGCCATAAAGAATTTGTGTTGTATAATCAATGTGTCAGGCCCTTAAATTGATTTACACCATTTCCTATTGCAACTCCTCTGCAAATTTTGTTCTTTAATTATCTCTAGCAGTTCCTTTTTATGCTGCCAACCCCGGAGACGTATCTTTGTCAAATGCCCTCCAGTCAGTCGCAAGCGTGTTCTTCGGTGAAATTCAGAGAGTGAAAATGTTTTCAGGGCTGAAAGACCCCGGGCAGAGACATGAAAACCGTTCTGAAGTCGTAGTTCTCACTGTCACGGGCTTGGCTGAGACGTGCTGGCGAACGCCGCCCAACCTGGCTACCTCAGCATCAAACAGACAGCTTTCCTGTCACGCTGAGGCGTAACAAACTGAGACTGGATGGACCTCTCCCCCTCCCTCCAGATTCGTGCCTGTTAATCCACATCCTCATTACAGATCAGTTCTCAACATGCAAGTGGTTGGTCAGGCAATAATGACCAATTATTAGGAGAAGTTTGTCCACTCGCTTAAATGATCAGCATTTATAATTTTAGCATTTAGTATAAACAATATAAATATAATATGTATATATATATATAATATAAATAATATGCAGGGTTATTTGGCCATGGGGAACATTTTCCCCTGCGGGTCAAGGCCCCTGTCAAGCTCAACAAGGAGATGGATATCAAAGCCAAGCCTCACCACCCACAGAACGGCCGTAACATACCGTCTTCAATAATCTTGGTCAGTTGTATTTGTGATAATACTCAGAGTTAAATACCATTATGTTGATAGGGATCACAAAATCAAACGTATACATTTTATTTTATATTTTAATGTATAATTACGTTTTCTCTTCTCTAGGGTGCAACAAAGGTTGAAGCTCAAAATGAAAGAACTGTTTAGTTTTTGTACTGAAATGTACGAGCACTTAGTAGTAAATATGAAGTGGGAGTCCCGGTCCACGGGCATAATGGGATTTTGTCAGCAGTCACCTCTCAAGCACCCCGGCCTTTTCTGTGATGGGAAACCTGGACGTGTTCATTGGAGAAAGGTGGCCCAGGAGGCTTTGCAGGGAAGCCTGCTCCGGGGCTGATCCGGGGCTGATCCGGGGCTGATCCGGGGCTGATCCAGAGGGCTCACTTTTCACCCGCTCATCATTCATTTAAAGTGAAGTGCATTTATCTAGCAAAGGACAGCAGCTTCTGGTCACCGAGACTGCAGTGTAAGGATACAATATATCAGCATATAAATCTTGCTCCATGATGCTCCCTTGTAGATACTGTATTATAGGTAGTCCTGACAGGACATGCAAATGTGTAGCAACGAATGCATTATACACTCTCTGCTGTGCTTACGCGGGGTTAAATCTGCATAGGGGGCGGGGCTTTGCCTCCCACACCATGTCCATGTGAGAATGTGCCCATTAACTGGGTATTGGGGAGTTGCCATCTGCACCTGGTCCATGTTGTAAATAAGGACCAGATACAGGCACTAAATGGACAGCGGTCAGTCTCCTCAGGCCTGCTAGAGGACAACCCAATAGAGGGTCAGGAGACGGGCTGTGAGTGTAAGCACCAGTGACAACCCAGTATATCACAAATGAGAATTTGAGCTCGGTTTATTGTGAATTAAAAGATTGAGTTGAAAACACAGTTTTGAGTGTCTCGGTCCCTGTTTCGGGGGGGAAACAATCCCATCGGAGAGTGGAACTGCCACAATAAATATAAATATACATATATATATATATATATATATATATATATATATGGAAAAGGAAAATATAAGAAAATTAGGCCACAGTTTATTTTGAGGCAAACCTATTACCTAATAACAAGCTATTGGTATATACATTAATAAACATTCATTACTAGTCTGTTAACAGTTAATGGACTAATGGACTAAACACCGGTTACCAGTTAATTATCAGTTGATAGACTATTTACTTATAGTATGCATACTTATATGCACATTAGTGACTAGTCTGTTAACAGTTTGCCTACGGTTAACATATCATTTGTTACTTGTATGATAGACATTAGTTACTAGCATGTAAACCGTTTGTTCACGCTTAATAGACTGTGTAGCGCTCAGTCTGGTGCCACACCCCCAAGCTCGAGGAAAATACCCGGAATGTAGCTACCACACGTACTCCAATGTTTACATCAAAATAGGTCCATTTATTATTTATTATCAAGTAACAAACAGTGTTTTAACAGTCAACAGACAGCTAAAAAACAAGTAACAAACTCTATTTAACTGTTTCACTAATAATTTGTTAACAATTTATAGGTGCCCCTTAAAATGTAAAAATTGCTGAAAATATTATTATTCATGATGTGCCAGAATTCATATCCTGACATAAAGTGACATGCCAGTTTATTGCCTTTCCTACTGTATGCTCAGAAAGAATAGGGCTCAGAAACCGTGACATGCAAAAACTGTTATGCAAAAACTTAACACCTGGCAGCACATATTTTCTGGCCCATCTGTTCAAGCGAGTGGAATGTCATATGGTCTGACATGTTGCCCTTTGCTTTGATCTTGAATCTATGTGTGGACAGGCGTCTTCCCAAAGCACTTAGCCGGCCCCAGAGCTTCTGCCAGTTTCATAATGATGTGGAACGCGTTTTCCCAGCACGCTCCGCGTTCATCGCCCACCGTTTCCATGGCAATCATCTGCATCCCCTGGTGACCCAACTCAATAAAAGGGACATTATCGATTTGTTTCAATTTTTTTTCCGTCTATGAATGTCGCTGCTAAGTCAAAGTCCCGTTCCATGCAGCCCAGAGCTGTGACACAATCTTGGACGGGCCGTCCAGTTGCCCGCTCAACACAAAGTCAGTAATCTCCTGGCGTGGGTTGTTCAGTGTGAGGATCTCAGAGCAATTTCCAGCCTTTCCTCTTTGTGTTTCAGAGGGGAGCGACACAAACAAATAGCTTCTCCACACGCCTCAATTAATAACCTGTTGTTTTTCTTCTGCGCTGACTCTCTTAACTCTCTTTCTCTCTCTCTCTCTTTTTATTTTTGTTTATTTTTTTCCCCACGTTGTCCTGCTCCTTACAATTTGTCTCAGAAAGACTGACACGGCTGTGTTCTCCAGACAGAATAAGATAGATCCTTGTTAGATATTTCAGTCATGTCTGGCTTTTATTCTCTGCCTGGCCCATTTTTACTTGTGTTTTGTTTTTAAATTATAGTTGCCTGAAGCCTTTTGGGAATAAATAGGCCCTCTCTACCCTGTGCTACACAGGCTGCTGTACCTCTATATAAGAAGCTAGAAAACTGAGGCCTGTACATTAGAGTTTAAACCCATATGAAATATTATGTCTTTTCCCGTTTTTTTTGAAAGATTTAATTTCGATAGATTTATTTTATGGCAACGGACAGTCTAGCCATGGACATTCGATTTAAGTGGGGCCTAATGCAATGTGACCTTATTTCGTATTCAGAGGTGAAGTCTGTGAAGGACTGCATTCAGCGGGGTATCTTCACAATATTATATAAATTACAGTGACGAGGATGTTCTTCCAAGCCCCAGAAAGCCCATGAAGAA
>JAOVYW010022044.1:0-20081 GCA_025775045.1 Hiodon tergisus | reverse complement strand
ACCAGCAGCGACTCGACCAGGTAATCCTTAGGCAAAGTGGTCTGCTCCTGGCCGGGTTCCAGACCGCTCATGTACTGAAACAAAGCAAAAATGTGGTCACTGACAGAAAAGCAATCGGCACCTCGACGGAACCATGGTTCAACGCTAAAAGTATGAGAGCGCACTTTTCCTCCATTCAATGGAATAATTCAATTACTAGTCTGTAAAAAAGTTCATTTTGCTAATTTTGAAACGGAGGGGGCTCCTACTATAGAGTAGGGAGGGTAGCTGGGTGAAGGCGTGAACTGTGGCTGATAAAAGGCAGGCAGGTTGGACCCCGGCTGGCAGGTGATGACTTGCTGTCCCAGGTAGTAGGGCGATGGAGGTGGGTAGGCTAGATAAGCCGTTTTGGGGTCCGGTGGGCTGTATGGTGGAGGCTCCTCCGTGAGACTGGGGGTGCCGCGTGGAGGAGCGGGAAACAGGGTGTGTTCTCCAGCTGTGTCCGCTCCCGCCGGCGCCGCCTGTCCAGAGAATCTCTCCTCAC
The DNA here is from genome assembly GCA_025775045.1 of Hiodon tergisus. Lineage (NCBI taxonomy): Eukaryota > Metazoa > Chordata > Actinopteri > Hiodontiformes > Hiodontidae > Hiodon > Hiodon tergisus. Next base: position 19,558 of record JAOVYW010022044.1, on the reverse strand, counting down.
CCTCGGGACCCGGTCGCGAAGACAGAGCCTGGACAGCCACCGTGCTGACCCCAGGAAAGTGGCAGGAGTCTGGGATCCCCTCTAGGCGGGCTGTGTCCCCCATGCCCCGATGTTCCTCATCCATGGTTCTTGGCAGACCATCTGGTGAGTGAGACGAGACGAGAGGGATACGGCCGTGGAGAGAGGGAAGCGGAGAGTTTCAGATTTGTGTGTTTCCACTGATGAAACTGACTCTTTTATTGGGCGTGCAGTGACACATCGGGCATTTATCTAAATCCCTTAAGGTCAAGGCAAACGCATGTGGTTATTCAGAGTCACGCTTCAGGTGGTTTTTGTCCATGCTTGAGTCCGGCACTAGACCGCTGCAAAAAGCCATCATTCCCATCACCGGTGTCCTCCACAACAACGCCAGAAGTCTCAATGGCTGGGATTTCACCGAGGCGAAGCTGTCTCCCACTGCGCTGGCTTTATAGCTGAGTTGGGGGAGAACAGCTGTTTTACTATGTACCAGCCCTCCAATAAACTAACGCATCCCACCCAGGTCTGCACTGTGAGATGATGAAATCCAGCGAGTCTCCGTTAGCTAAGAGGCGGAATAGCCTAGAGTATGAAAGTATCTAGTATTCCTGGATTGGAATGGATGATTACATGGACTATGAATTTGTTTTTGTTTTTTTTAAACAATGCTATCTATAAAGCCAATTCGGTAAATTCACTGTACTGGTAGTGACAATTCTTTAAAGTTTCTCTTTTTCATTAAATATTTCCAAGCTGTATTCAAGTGCTACAGGTAAAAGAAATGAAAGTGCTTGATAATTTATTTGGATTTCTTTCTCTTTTCTTTTACTAACTTTTATGATAGTGTGAGCAACCTATTTGCAGAACCTCGGCACTTAAAGTATATAAAGTAGTTGGTTTACCTGAGTCCATTTGGGTAGCCAGGCTGGGGACCAGCGTTCGGCGGCAAAAGGCTGCAGAGTTGTAGGGTTATCATGTAGGAAACATGGAATACACCGTCAGGCAGTGCAGAAGTCGCTCGATCGAGAGCTTAAAAAGGTTTCGCATGTCGTTTGAAATGATAGCATGCTTGTCGGTTTCCTCTCCGTGGGCCGGAGAGGGGAGGTATCGTGTTTGTTTAATAATTGATACCAATACTGCACCGCTGCCGAAGTGACTGCGATAGCGTCCGCAAGAGCGTTGCCAGGACTACTGAAAGTGGGGCCAACTGGGGCTAGGAATGGGACACTGAAGAATGGGCAAGAAGAACTTTGGGGTAATTGTATTTAACGCATTTAACGTATGGTGGTATGGTATGGACTTGGAGAATAATAGACGCTTAATAATTTATGACGATAAGTCATTTTTCTACGAGTCGGGCACCTAGGGGAATCTCACATGTTGTTTTCAGTTAAAGACGCCAGTAGATGGCAGTATTCCTTTCGATTTAAAGGAAGAGGACAGTGAGGGAGGTCTTTGAATGAAGACAGTTAGCTAACGACACCCAGTCAGCCTTTATTTCGCACCGCGGGCTATTAAAAATGTGAAAATGTGTAAATACTTTATAATTATAATAAATAAATTATTAATACAACTCCGAATTTGTTCCAACAAAACATGATAGTGTGCTTGTCAGCTGACAAAACTCATGCATACGAAATTTATGTTGATAGCGCACGTTCTCGCCTGATTTATTTTATTTATTTATTTTACTTTTATAACTTTAGCATTGTTAAAAATATATAAATACATTTGTATTTCTTTGCATCCCATGGGATCGGGAGTGCGGGAAGACCTCCGGGAATCTAGCACTTACTTGGACTTTAATTACTTTTCTTCGTCTCGGGCGGCTGTTACGCTTTCTTAATTAAAACATAAAACGGAGGGAAAGCACTCCGCATCGCGTTATACTAACGGGCAGATACAACGTTATGGATCTCTGCAAAGTTCTTGCAATTTTGTCGTTCTTTTTTGTTTTTATTTTGTCCTTACCCCGCCCGTTCCCTTCTCTTCCTTCGGTCCACGAGAAGAAGACGGGGTGTATAAAGGTGAACCACTGTAAATGTATCATGGTGGACGGTTCGGGCGTCATTAACCTGGCGGCTTTGGGAGACTATGAAGGCTATCTTGAGCGTTTCAAGCCCATAACTTCAGTGATCGTTCCGAAGGATCAAGATCTACTCTTTTCTTTCAATCCCTGTATTCCATTCTCCGAACCCGAGGGCTTTGCTAGTGTCGACTGCTTAGAGGTAGCGGCCTGTCTGATAGCCAGGTGGGGGTTTTTGTCGTTGTTGACATAATAAACGGGGTAATAAACGTGGCCTTTTAAGTCTGATTATGATTAATTACGATACACAACGATAAATATTTTTCTAGACCTGCAATCATAATTTCAGTCGTTGCTTTTCATGTCTTAACTGTTGTTTAAAATAACTTGTTTTATAATTAATTTATAACCATTCACAAAATGTAACAACTATATTCTACAACGTTAGTTTGTATTATGTTTTATAGGAATCGCAAAAGCAACAGGTACCTGAGTCACTATGCTGACTACGGAAGACACGAAGGCAATGAATTCCAATACAATAATAGCTTCAAAACACTGACCGTCTCCTACCCAGGTATGTCACTCCGGTCTAATTACGGGGTGAAATGCGCCTCCCACCTGTCGTGTCATGCAGATCTACTTAATGAAATATGGTATGCTTTCTTTATATAATACCGATCCATACACTCCCTGTCTGATGACAGACAATAGTCAGTGCACGCTATGTTCCCGATGATCTGTAAGTCGACGAAAAGTATTCAACAAGGGGCCAGATCTGTCAGCAGTCAGTCAATCAGTCATCCAGTCTTTATTAGTTATACCTGGCTTCACAACAAGTATTCCTGGAACACTCTGCTTAAATATGCGTAAGCATAGTTAACCACGCACGGGTGTAGTTGGGCATTTGTTGCAGATAACGAGAGGCCTTAACGCCCTAAAGAAAAATGAGAAATCTCCTAAATCTGTACTGCACAGTGGTTTTCCCCCCTTCCAGGTGGTGAGTCTTGGTGTAAATCTATGCGTCTCGTCAGAACACAATGCTGGGTTTTTGGAGCGTCGATTTTACTGTCCTCCCCCCACAGTCCCGTCCCGCGGCCATCCCCGCACCACAGTGCACTACCACTGCAGTCCCAACTACTCTGTCTCGGCCTCCCAGCGCCTGGACGGAGGCCTCGAGGTCTGGGTGGATAGCCCCTGTGCCTGCCCCAACGCCTGTGCCCTGGAGGACGTGGGACCCGGTACCATTCTCCTCATCATCCTCTGCCTGAGCGCAGTGGCTTATTTCCTCCTGGGTAAGCCCTCAGAGCCCTCCCTCTCTGAGTTTTCATGTCAGTTCCAACAAGGGCCGCTGTATTAAAAACTGTAATACTGAACAAATGCAAACGTGAAATTACTTGACAGTAGTTGTATTAACGCTCTTTAAAGGGGCCATGTGGTGAAAAATCATGATTATGATTTGCGCGATAAGCAACCTTACAGTGTACTGTTAAAAACGCTAGTCTGCTGAGGGTGACGTTCAGCCTTCTAATCTCCCCTTTCACACCATTTACAGGCTTAGCAAAGTCGCTATTCCAGGTGCTATCCAATATAAAAACGTAATATATCAGTACAAGCAGAAATCTACTAAAGCAATTCCGGGCGAGTAACCCAATTTAAGGGCACAACTGTAAGTGTCTGCAACTTATTGGTCAGTAATCTGTTTCCTTTAGCTTTAACTACTCCTGATTGCTGGTAAAGGTTCCATTTCTAATACGCCATTTAAAGTAGTAATGAAATCCAATGTTATCGACGTCATAATGATTTTGCACAGATTTATATTGTGGCTGTTTGGGGGGATTTTCTACATTGACTACTTTGGTGGTTGTTGCTATGTGAGTTTATCCAACATTAGAGCAGTATTATCAGTAATTTCTCCTGGCAATGTGATCCGATTACGACACCCAGAGTTATCTCATATAATCTGCAGGCTCCCTCTCTTCAGAAGCAGAGGAGGGATATTATTATTGGTTCAGCAAAGCTGGTTCCTATTTGCACACATTTTTAATTGGTCAATATTAAACCTGAATGAGAAGGATGGCTTCAGCATCAGATGAAATATTAACCAATTAAAAATATATTTAGAATGAAAAAAGAAAAAAAAACAACAGAAACTATGGCCCTTAAACAAAGCTGCACTCAGATCAGCTGCTCGGTTCCTGTGACCCAAGATACCGAGAGCTTGATGTATTTAGAACCAGGTTGAGGAATTTGTCTCCCGTACACACGGACTCCCTCTTTCTCCCAGGCTCCTGTGCGTTGCGGCCCTTCCGAACTGGCAAGGGGGTGCAGATCGCCCCGGAGGAAAGCGTGTGGTGCGTGCTGTGCTACCACTTCACAGGGAGCAGGGGAAAGAGGCCAAAGAGACACCTCTCTCTGAAGGAGGAGACCCTGTGACGGGACAGGAGCAAGGGCGCCACCATGTCCTAAAGGGAGCACGTCTGCTCCTTGTGCTTCTGGGGGGAAATACACAAGCCGCGTGGTCTGCGTTCGAGGTTTTCAATATCTCGATACTGAAACACATTTAACACGTTTCATAGCACGTCCTTGATATCTCATGTGTCTGATATTTAACATTTGTCTGGATGTAAAATCTCAGCCAGTGTGTTAATGTTAACGAGGACAGACGATTCTAGCTGCACAATGACAACGTGACAATTATGTCTTTTAAGGAGACTTTATTAGGAGCTTTGTTAGGAATTTAAATGAACCAACGTGTATGTCAATGCTTCCACTTCTGGAAATGAGTCAAATCCATTTCCATTATTAATTGTAGAATAAAACTGGATTAAAAATAAAAAAAACTGAGAATTTTTAGGGAGGTATCCAACTTTTATTTCAACAAATATTACATGTATACTTTTTAATTATAGGCTAGAATAGGAAATATCCAAAGATGTGTACAAATACACTTCACAGTGCTCCAGCCTAAGTGGATTAAATATTTATTATCTTTACATCCTCAGTGTAAGGGCCATGCTCATTACCCTTTGCTTGGTTTTCCTTCAGGTTGCCCGGTCCTGTTTGCAGAGCTAACACTAAACCGTCTAAAGTTCACCACTGGCAGTAAACGTGAGTGTTAGTTCCCTAGAGAATTCACTACTACTTTTTCAAAAAATGACTGTCAGCAAGTGATTTCCAGGGTATGTCTTCACAAATTACGATCACACACTTCCATCACAACAACAATAACCAAAATACCAACAGAAACCTTCGGTAAAATGCCTCTTCGCCTAACACATCCATTGGTTTCCATCATATTTAGTAAATATTCATTGTTAATTGCCATAGTGATTTTAGTTTCTTGTTGGAAGAGTAAGACAATTCTTACAATCCAGTGAACAGAAAACCCTGTGTACTGAAGGTGAGAGTGTGAAACATTAACTCCAGAAAACCAAACCAGGGCAAAGGCATGTCTCTACTCTCAGTGGAAAAATAAATCCTGGGAAAGATGTTTCGATTTGCGTTCTTTTTCTCTTTTTTTAAACTCACTGAACCCACAAAAATAGAACAATCTAAACATTTTTCTCAATGTTGCCCGTTATATATTGTGACTTAAGAAATTATAAAATCTTTGACATTTATGCATATGTTTAAGTTATTTGTAATATTATTATTAATGTAGGCGTAAGGAATAATTAACTCTTCGATAAGAGTCTTTAAACTCTTGTGCATAGCTTCAAACCCTTTCTCAATAATACAAGGACCAGAATGTAGAAGGAAATATTTTCTACTTTCTAGTTCTAGTTCACCATAGCTGAAGTGCTGCAGTAGCAAATTTTGTATCGGAAAGGGGTTTTGGGAAAATACGAGTCAGTCTAGAACCGGTATCATAGGCCTCCTGCTGTGACTAGTGTGTGGGTCAAAGGTTTTGTTTGGCGCCGTGAATCATTTTTTAAACAAGTCTTTTCTTGTCAGTTTAGATCTTTTCCTTTAGGTCTCAAATCAAAGGGTCACCCCAGATGTGTTTTTCTCCAATTTAAATTTACTTACAGAATTTAAGTAAGAAACAAACAATTTGGGTTCATTTGTACCATGTCACCAGTCTGAACTCTTTAAAAAGCTAAATTAGATTCCCATAAAATCCAAACAAAAAGGTGTGTAATTTCATCCGGCATTTTCACGATCGGCGGTTGAGCTTTTGCAATATTCTTGCTAGTGGATAAAATAAGGTTGTTAATTGTGTACATATAAAACACGTAGCCGGTGTCAGGTGTTTGCAATTTGCAGTAAGATGACGGGGTCAGGCATTTTATTTTATTTTACACCTCGACCAATTTACCGCCCATTGTTAATCCATTTGTGACTGTCAAAAACAATAGCCACAACCAGGCGTTTGTGTTTGCTGTGCATCAGTCTGTCTAACAGTGGATCACAAAGCCAGGACCATGACCCTAACAATGCATGCAAACAGCCCATCAAATAACGCTTGTGACGAGTCCTCAAAAACAGTACCTCACAATAACAAAGAGAACAGGAAAATAAGACAGTGGTTACAAACCCTCAAGTTTCGAGGAACAGTTAGTACAACAAACCAAGACATCTTCTAAAAAACAAGTTTCATAAAACAAGAACCACGGAATTTTATTTTATTTTCTTTTTTCCCCAACAGTAAAACATATACTCAAGTCATTACTTTTTAAATGTTCCACGAAACAGATTTGGTTTCCATTGATTCTGGATACGTGTGTGTATATATATATTTCCCAAAAAAACTAAACCAGCCTGCTGGTTTGGGGGGCAAATTAAACAAAAGAAAACACAAAATCATTACCCCTTTGACAACGGAAGTAACGGAAACGCAAAATGAGCTATGACAGAGAAAGTCACAAAAAATGTTTTATAAGGTAAGGAACCGTCTTTCGAATGCATTGATTCAGTGTTGGCGCCAAGTCACAGGCGATACTAAAATAAATGATATCCTCGATAAAAGTGCACAGTTTGAGATATTTTCTAGCTTTTTATTCCGCTCTGTAGTCACAAACAATGCCTGTGTTTGTTTTGTGTACTAAAAGGTAGACCTCGGCGTAATTCATACGTTTCCAAACTCGTTAAGTGCCTTTTCTCCTAGTAGGTAAAGAAACCAATACGTTGGTAAAGTGTGACGTTATTCCTCTCAGCAAGGCTGAACTTTGGTCCTGAGAATATTTCCGTTTTTATAATTAATTCATCGCTAGTTGAGGCACAGGAAGCTCTTTTCAACAAAGTTAGTTAAGGTCGTATTATTATCGTATTTTAATTTTCAAAATATAAATACTATACATTTAACTTTTTTTGTTATTTTACGGTTTAATTTATTTTGTATGTTAATAATCTAAATTGCAATGTAACTTCTCAGTAACCTTAAACTCGCTTATATGGGAGTTTAAATGATTTAAATCTATAAAACTATTTTTAAAAATAAATCTATAAACGTTCCAGTAAATTTAAATAAAATATATGTTTTTAATTCTCATATTTTCAGTTTTATCGTATTACCAAACGATAACGTTAACTGAATTTTTTTTTTTTTTTAAACGCTCATTTGAGTCTGAATACAACTAATCAAGACAGCAATTGTATGCATCCAAAGAATTTAGTATTTTTAAAATCCTTTTCAGTTTTATTATTCTTGGTACGACTGCTGTAGAAGCGGAAGCAACCGGGTTCGTTATTTCGTCGTGGTAGCGCCCGTTCCTGAACACTTTACCAGTGTACTGAGAATGACTAAAATGAACGACAACCAAAACATTGGGTCCTTCTGCAGTATGTATTTCATCAATCTCACCACCAGGAGGTGCTGCTGCAAAAACCAGAATAGCAGTGAACCACTGACTGATGAACAGGCCAATTCAGAAGTAAATTTGTTCCAGATTTGTACCGGCTGCAACACCCAGATGTCAATTCCAAACAATCCTCACCCCAAAAAATCTGGATTTGTGACTCAGGAGAGTTCAAGCAGCATAACATTTGGAGAGCAACCATCCACAACTAAAACACAGTGAGTAGTAGTCCGCTGTTCATCTCCATTTTCTCCCCAGCATTTCACTGCCACAGCTAAGAGCAACCAGACAGGCTGCACTGTAGCCTTGAAAGGGACAGGTGCATTTAAATTTCAGAGTTTAAAAAGTGCCAGACTAGACAAGGGTGAGATCTGGGAAGAGGGACACAGGGGTGAACGTCAGCAGTCCAAGTAAACCTGGTTTGCAAAAAGGTTCCCCGCATTTTAATAACACTTTTAGTGAAGCCATCTATTAACACACCCAGAGAACCTCACTGCCACTTTTCATGCCTCCTCGTCAGGAGTTTTCCTAAGGATGGCAGTCATGTTGGCAAATTCACTGAGGTTCCAAAGTGGGGCACTGCATAGCTTCACACCGCGAAGCTCTCGCTTTGAATTTTGGCATCTAATGCACACGTCAAACGCACGGTGAAACGCGAGTCAAGCGAAATAACAGGACGGATTCAGTTACACACAGACTTGCTCCTGACTGAAATTACAGGATGCAACACATGATCTGACCCGTGATGAAACGTGGCAGTGGAACTGTGGTGGCAATTCCTCCCTGCCCAATGCACTCCTCTACAGCTTCGTCACATGACTTGGGTCTCTCGTTTACCGCATTACCCCATCTCTTAAGTGCATCACACAATGCCTTTGTATACAACTATAGGAACTATCCAGACATTCGTTTCAATGTCACTTTTACTTTGTACTTATTTGTAAAGTGCTCTTTCTCTTAAAGCAAAAACTATAACTATAAATACGTCCATTTTGTACTAGCAGTGGTCACCAACATGGGGTATTTAATACACTATTAATATAGTTTAGTTTCAGGATTTAATAATATTTTAACTATTTTAGGCCAGGAACCACCCAGTAACTATGGCACACAGTGGCCTGCTGAGGCAGAAGGTGGATCATTTTCGCCAGCAGTCCCCTAGTTTTGATTTAAAACACGGATGTTGGTGCGGCCCATTAGAGTGTTTGCCAAAATGTTAGTTGGTAAGGAAACAAAATCTACATTAACAGAACTTCTAAACATTTCCTCCGTTTTAACATTTACCAACAAAAATGTGAACAACTGATCCAGGCCTTTACATGTTGGTGGCCACCACTTAAATTGGAGAAAATAGCTTGAGAGAGGTTGTCAGTAAGACATTTACTATATCAACACTTGTGGCATTAAAGCCACCTGGTCAGTTTTAAATTAAATTTACGGTACGCTTCCTCTCAGAGTCATGTCCGGTATTACAGAATCGAGGACCATACAGTATACTGGGGGTGACACACCGGGGATCAGACTGCAGAACACCAACACTGCGCACGCTTCAGGGATACCACAATCCCCTCCGTCACGGAACGACAGTGTCAGAGATCTCCTCTTTAAAACAAACAAATCACAAAAGCTGATAGTGGATAAAGGCCCCACCAGGAAGGACGTTCACCGCCAGAAAGACTGGAAACTGAACAAGGAACGGGGGGGGGGGGGGGGGTTAGGTATGAGTCTCTTCTTGGTGCTTCCAGACCAGCCGGGCACCAGTCAAACCTGATTCTATTCACAAAAAATAATTATTATTATAAACAGCCTATCATCACTCACACCTTTCTGAAATAATCACCTGTAATATACTCATGAAAATATAATGGCTGGAAAGGCTTAGTGGCATTTCCGCCTTACGGCACGCGGCTGCGGCAGCCAGAAGGGGCGGGGCTTCACACAAACCGGCCACACAGAAGAGAGCCTCACAGCAGCGTCTTCGCCTAGTGGTTTTCTACAAGCTCCCTGACTAGAATCCGGTGTCATTCACTTACACATTAAACAACAGTGCAGTGTGAATTCCCCTGAATCGGGATAAAACTGCTCGCCGGTCAAAGGTTAGTGAAGCGTTTAGGCCTAAACTCATGGCGATAGAGGTCGAACTGTCGAAAAAACGCTAACTGACAATCAGTGCACACCTAAAATAAGTTCCAATAAATCCAATGCCACATGGAATGTACAAAGGCTTTAACGGACTCGCCCCCTACGGCTTTTGTGGGGGAGAAATTCCCATGAACCCTTTCAGTCTGGGGATGCCAAGTAGTCGTGCACTCCAGCAATGTGAAAGGTGAAAGTACCCCAACAACAAACGGGTCTGATTAACGAGTCTCTCCATGTTCCCATCGTTGTTTGTGCCGTACATTAAGTTACCCTTCAGTGTCATCATTTATTTTTTTTTGTTGTTGCTTGTGGGACATGTTGGAATTCGCCGAAGTGGTATGGACGCACACACAAACACGGACACGCACGCATGCACACGCGTTACAGCAGGCAGAAATGATCCCACAGGAAGTGACCTCATGGCCTGCGGAACGGCGTCTTCCTCTTCCTACTGCTCCACACAGAGGAAAGAGGCTCCACCCTCCCACGTGGCCAGAGAAGCCCGGGTTTAATGGCTCTCAATCACAACCGGCTCAAAGACCCCAGCGGAGACCCTGCCAGGGAGAGGGGAAACGGGGGTAGATGGTTATGATGGGAGGGGAGGCAACTGAAACCACCACACAGCCTCCACACCCTCATGCCCAAAAAAAACACTGGTGCAGAGTGTGACGGTACTTCCAGAAGAAATAACTAAAACCTCTCCACACTGGAAACTGAGAGCTGCAGGCCAGGGTGACACAGATTCAGACCTTACATACTCTGATGGTCCTGGTGAAAACATGGCATTGGACAGACAGACAGACAGAGACAGAGACAGACCTGTTGCCCAGCTGAATCCCGCTAAGCGCCGTAGTGCCGTCTCTGCTGACAAACAGTCTCAGGTTACTGTCTGTGGGAGAGTGAGAGAAAGAGGCGTACTGAAATTCACACCGCAGCGGGAGAGTGAGGGCCCGGATGCTTACAGAAAGCTCAAGTGGAAAGCCATGAAATACGACCAGCAGTACTGTGTTGTTGGGGTGTTCTGGTACACAGGTCCAAAGGCAGCGGTAAAGAATGCCACGATCCTACAACGCTGAAGGAGCCAGGCAAAATGCCAGTGCCCGGTCGAGGTAGCCTCGGCTCGGTGAGATAGAATGCCAACGCGCACTTCCTTCACCTTCGTTGTTACTGACGTCGGCAAAGTTCTGACTCTGGACGATCTTCTCCACGATGTCATCTGCATCAATACGGGTGTCATCCACCCAGGAGGGGTGAGACTCCACCAAGTCCTTCTTCCTCCTGCCGGGGGGGGGGGCGACAACGTCAGGCCCAACTTCCAACCACCAGAACTGAACAGAACAGCGCTTTCCTGTCCAGGATTTTTAACCCCCTAAGAAAACGCTAAGAAAGCAGCCCTATGCTTCTCAGTCTGGAGGTTTGTGGGTTGTCCAAGTTCTAGAGAACTTCCACTGAAGTTTTGACTAATCTCATGAGGAATAAAGTTAAAGGGAAGACCTCTAGGTGTACAAAGATGTACGAGTTCACTTTAAATCAACAACTGATTTATGCATGAGACACCCACAGATTTGACTTGCTACCCAAACAAAATGCAGCTCGGGATTCGGGTTCCAGCCTAAGCAGCCGCGGAGCTCATACTTGCCTGGAGGGTCTGTTGGACGGCAGGACGGGGCGTGGCGGGCGGGGGGGTCTCTCCAGCCGGCTCTCGGCCTCATTGGGCCCCTCCACGGGCAGGCCCAGGCCCCCGGATGCACTGCTGCTGGTGGAGGTGTTGCGGCGGTGCGTGAGGTCGGACAGGCTGGAGGAGCAGGAGTGCTCTGTGCTGTAGCCTGCAGGGAGAGAGACCGGCAGAGAGAGACCGGGGTTAACACAATGTCCGTCCTGCAGCTGGTTACCAATCCTCTCTGCGGCACTCCCAGTTTCAGCATCGCTGCAATGTTTTATGTAACCATTTACAGAACTGCATATTTAATCCTGTAATTCAGGTTCAGTTACGCGCAAAAGTGTAACGCAGTGTGTGGAAAGTCTGCTAAATGGGACGGATAAGGGGCAAATGGTTAGGCTATTTAGGGTGGGGGAGGAAGGGCTGAGGGTAAGGAGAGGCCTCGACCAGGGCAGGAAGCAGGCCTCTCCTCAAGGCCAACTGGCTTTCCTGGTCCCACCCACATGCTGTAAATGGGCACTCAGGCCATGGAGGAGGGGCTTACACAAAACTAATTACAATAACGGCTTTTTTGAAACCGTGTATGAAGAGGATGGCGGAAGACCGTTCTGACACAGCCGGTACACACTCGTCGGAGCGCTCACCCGATATCTTGCTCTGCTGGCTGGCGTAACTGGAGTTCCGGGAGTGGCCCGTGTGGAAGACCTCATCTGGGCTGGACAGGTTCTGGTCCGTTTCCTCCGGCAGGCCTGGAACCAGACAGAACACAAACTGGAGGTGAAGGACAGAACTACAGAAGGGCTGGTGTTACAGGCTCCGCCCACGTCTCCTGTGTGTATGGCTGTCCATCGTTTGGCTTGAGGATGAACCAATACAGACCGACAGCCGTAACATCAGGCGCTCGTTTTGGGCACTTATTTTAGGTGGCACTTAGCTAACTATAGTCAGCTGCTAATACCACTGTGCTGGAGTCAGCGTGTCCTCGCGCGGGTCCGTCTGCTTCTCTGAGGGACCCTGACAGCTGCTTACCTGAGCTGAGTGCCGAGGCCCTGGATTTCAGCTGCCGCCCTGACGCGATACCACCAGCGAGGACCGGGGGCGCCCCCGTACCCTCTCCTTTGCAGTCCAGCTGCAGGGAGTGATCCTGTCCCGGGACAGAGATGGACTTGGCCGTGCTCGGGGGGCTGTGGGATAGGGGCACGGGTGACGTCACCGGGTGTGAACACGCGTGTTTAAAGCAGTTACCCCAACGTCAAAACATTGATCCTCATCCCGCCAGCATTAGTGTGTTATAAAGGACATGTGACTAAACAACCAGTCGAATGTGGGGCGACGAAGATACTTTTGTGTGGTTTATAGCAAACGGGGCACAGGAAAGAGTCACTCACGTTTTAAAGCAGGGATCTCCAGACAACAGGGTCATCCCAATGGTGACCTGCAGAAGGCAAAGAAACTCAAGTCACTTACATCCAAACCGCCTTTTAAACAAGAGTCAGAGGTGGCCAATCACCAATCGCCAGCACATCGAAGTCTGCGAGTGGGTGCCAAGACAACCGGCATCGACACCGGGAGAGGGCCTCACCTTCAGTATAGAGTTGTCCTGCCGAGTGTTCTTGGTGTCGTAGCCCTCCAGGAGACAGCAGCGCACCGTGGAGCCTGAGCCAGCAAACTCCGCCATGTTGAGGTCAGCAAAGCCCAGCTGAACGGGGGAAGAGAGGGGAGGAGAGGGCCACATGAGTCAAAACGCCATCACAGGAGATTCCACTGGGTGGGGGGGGGGGGCGTCCCCTCTCCTCTGCTGCCTAAAGCTGATCCCTGCCCCACCGGCATCGCCAGCGGTCATGTGGTCACGACATGGGGTCACGTGGTGATCTTTTCCCTCTGGTCTGGTCCAGATTCCAGGAAGATGCGAGTAAAGCACTCGCCCCAGATGGTACGAGGCGACAGAACTGGTTACGGGCTCACTAACGAGCGCTGCAGAAGAAACGCTCGAGCCTGGACCGCAAGTTCACCCACCGGTCTGGATCTTCGGGTCGGGACACCGTTTTACTTTTGTCCAAAAATCCTTCTTGCCTCTTTCAGAGGCCAACTTCTGCTTTTCGGTGCTATGGAAAAAAAAAAAAAAAAAACCCAAACTGGAAAATCACCAGCTATGGATAAACAACCCTATTTCTGACTGGCCTATATTTACATGTCTCAGTGGAAAATTTAACTCGGTCCATATTTGTACTAGCGATGTCCTGGAGATCATTAATCATTACTACACTACTCCATGTGGCCTCTCATTTTAACATCATTATTTAGTCAGGACCTCTAACCAAAGGGTCTAGGGAACAGCCTCTAGGGTACAACAGCTGCGCGCCTCCCCGGGTGGGACAGCGCAGTCGGCTGTTTCCCTGCTCCCCTCACCCTGTTACTGCCATCACCCTGTTACTGCCCTCACCCTGTTACTGCCACCCAAAATCAACAGGCACCGAGAAGCTCAAAAAAGATTAAAAAATGGCCTGGATCAGATGAGCAGATTGGTAAAGGTGGACGGTGACATTAGTTAGCGTCCGCCGAACAGTTTCCTTACAAACCACTGGGTCACTTGGTCCCTACGGGGGTTCTGCTGACGCAACTGATCGGCGGAACGTGGAGGTTATGCAAACGGGGGTGGGTTGGAGACAGGAAAGCTCCGGAAAGATAACATCCTTTTCATTTCACACAACAGAAGCAGAGGCTGGAGGGTTTTCCTGTTGGGTTTACAGACCATTCGTAGTTCAGAGCTCTTCGACGCTGGCGGACCAAGTCTGCACCAGCTCTTGTTTTTAAAAACAGGCCAAAACATTTGAACAAATGCTTTTAAAAGGAAGCAGAGCGTTAAAAGAAAGGCATTCCCCAATGTTGCTTTTCAAAGGGAGTATGGAACATCTGGACAACCTGAAATTCGAGACGGCTGTGCTCCCCGTCTGGGCTGGACTCAGGAATTCCTAAAAACCGCACCAGCTCGCTGTGACCAGCCTGCACGTCTCAGGACTGACTGGGCAGGCTAAATTAACGGGGTCCATGAGGGTAAACGCAGGCACCACGGGATGGGACAGGGATGGGACACCAATCCCGGCCGGATCCATAAGTACAATCATGGTTCTGAAAGCCTGGTGGTCCAATCAGTGGAGCCCCCATAATGCCCTGATGGGCTAATGGGCTAAATGCTCTATAGGGCTAAATGCTCTATAGGGAAATAAATCAGGTAATACAATAGAACTTCCGAGTCTGTGCGCACAAGAAAGGGCTTCCTTTCCCGATGTATACAGGTTGTCACATTTCACAGAGGGGAAGACTTGAGGAGGGATATTTTTAAAGTACTAAGGAATTCCACAGCCCTCATTTTGCTGTTGACCAGGACGGGTCCTTTCCCGGGCTGCAATAGAGAATTTAAACGTCCGGTCGGCAAAGGTCCACATCCACACACCACAACCAGACACCAACCAAAACCGGTGACCAGACAACAGCCTTCCTGCGTTTGGGAATGTAAAGCACTGTAAAGAAGGGTGTGTGAGAGTGAAAGAACAGAGAAGGTTAAGAGTGTGTGTGTGGGTGGTGTGTGGTGTGGATGCGTGCAATGTCACTTACCTTTGAAAATGTCTTTCCTCCTTTGAGTTCCTGCAAAGAAAACAGGAAAGCACCGATGAGACCCGGATACAGGAAGCAGCAGGGTGCGTGGATATGTGCTAGCGTGTTTAGCGTGTTTAGCGTGTTTACGGCTGATCAAGGATACCACAGGGGTTCGAGTCTGGGGCAGCCGGAGTCGCGTGCAGAGAGAAAACAAACAGACCGGCGCATCGCGGCCCAGATAACTGCGGACAGAATGCCATCTGGATGAAACGCAGCCGGGTTCGTGGGGACTGGCCCAACACAGGCCATGACGGCGTTTAATCAGGGCCCACTTCCTTTACTGATAACGGCGCCACAAGGGGGACGCGTGATTAACGCCATTCTACGCCCACATAAGGAAGGTTCATGTAACGGATCTGGGCACACATGATCTATACAGCAGAAGATTAATTAAAGCCCATTACCCTGTGTCATTTTTGTCAAAGCAGTAAACTCTAATGAAAAGTTAGAAAAATTTCTCCACGTAACCCTTCACCTGCCATTTCATTTACACTGTTGACCTGCAATGCTGAAGTCATCACCGCCAAATTTAGTCTAAAACCATACCATACTTTTAATTAAATCTCTGTTTCATCCTGATGCATGTGTGTTCTAGCGTGTTCTCCTTGAACACCCGGACGGGCATCAGGTACGCCCACCTTGCGGACCGACACCCGACAGACGCAGGGGTCCAGCACCCCAGTGGCCGGGTTGGCGCTCATCTTGCACACGAAAGAGAACTTCTTCTTCCAGCGAACGCAGTTCTCCTGGACCTCCTTCCTGCAGTGAAGAGAAGAGAAAGAGCAGGTCTGGTCAGTGAGAGCCACGCCCCGGGCAGAGACTGAGCGGAGTACACCGCAGCCTATAAGCTACATCAGGAGACCCTTTCTGTATCGCAGCTCGGATGTCGATGCCTTCAACTGGAGAAAGATTTATTTACCCCCACAATGGGTCACATGAGATGCCTGTATTACCCTGCTGTCTAATCACCCGTCCGGCATGGGAAAATGCTATTGTCAGGGTGGCTGAGAACAGCTCTTAAAACCCATAATCATCACACTGTACACACAGGCGCCGCGCTGTTACACACAGACACAGTGCTACGGAATGCACTAGCCCTTTCCTACTTCACTACCATTGAACTTTAATTCTCAACATTTCATAATGCATGATAAACGGTACACATTAAAAAAGTATATTTCAGCTTTGGTCAAAAAAAATGTTGAAGTAGAATGCCTCATCAGCGATAGATAAATAAAGGTTTATTTTGTTACACTTCTCTTTCTCCACATGGAGCCTGTATTAACTAGCCTGCCCTCCCACGGAGATCTGTGTCTATTAAAGAGAAAACGCCTCACTCTTTCTAACCCTTCCATTTTTCTCAGCAATTCAGAAAACCGTCTGTGTGGTAAAACCTGTCAGTGCCAGTCTGCTGAACGGGCAGGTAGTGGCTGACATTCACACACACTAGCAACGAATAACCACAAACGCGCAACAGAGCAGGATGAAGGGTGCGGCGGTCTCCGACGTTTCAGCTTTCTAGAAGAGCCAACCTCCATGCCGCAGGGCAGATCAGCAGATTGAACAACACACGCTAAGCCCAGGCTGCGTAACTGCGGATAATAAGACCGCTTTTCTTAACCAACCCACTGGTTACACAACCCTACATGAACCTTCAGGAGACCATCTCATGTCCGATGCCAGGCCTCTATGTTTGGTTAAGAAGCACAGAAACTGTGTGGCCCACAGGCAGAAGCATTCAGGTGCCCAGGGACCTCACTGATACTGGAGTGATGAATTTGTGATTATACACAGCTAAGTGCCATCGATTCTCTGGTCTCCAGGGACGGAGGGGTGACAGCGTTGCAATCCTACAAAAGAACATCTCCCCTCCCTGCATGCGGAAGGCCGCGCCAGGTTGCCATGGTGAAAGCGGCGTTAACCACAGAGAGAGGCAAGGCCTGGAAGCCAAGCCCAGGAGAACAGAGAGAGGGAGTCGCTGCTTTATGTGACCCAAAGGGCCCCAGGTTCACATGCAGCCTTCCGTGCGTCTGGGGAATAACCAGCTGCTAAATCTACATTTATATTCCCATCCAGCCATGCACGAAGAAGAGTTGGGAGAAAACATTTTTAAAAGACACGTGAAGGTTCAGATCATACTGGGAGCATAGCTACCTTTAATAGCGCTCATCCTGACACTCGCAGGGATGAAGAAACGCGACTAAATCCGAATTTAGCTCACGGGTCTCCTTCATCCAGTCTGAAATGCTTATGAATGGTCAGACGGCGATTTGCCTGGAATGAAAGTCTGACAGTGGAACAGCCCTGATCGAAAAGGGCTTGGAGGGAACCACAGCCCCCTTGTCCCACCGAGGAGGCGGCGAGTATCGGGCTGCGCGATTGTGGTCAACCACAACCCAATGCAGTCCCCACCAGGGGTCAGTCTTGTGCAGGGAGGGTCACAGTCACAGTGATGGTGGAACTCCTTATCCTTCACCAAGGGCCAGAGATCCAGGAAAGACTGAATTGTGTTGATCCAGCAAACTATGAAATGAAATCAGAACCAATATACTTCTGTGCTCATCAGGCTACAGGGATCACACAGAGCCGTTGGGGGTACGAGCAGCGCTCCCTAGTGGGCCACGGAGACCCCACAGACCCAAAACTGCCTCTCTGCTCAGCACCACACTCCGTTCCCTAAATAAAACCTACGCTTGTGGGAGAATCCGAAGGCGCCTTCTCCATTTTATTTACACAAGCTGCTATACGTCGAACTGGCAGCTCGGGCTAAAGAGTAAATTAAAGGACACTTGCGTGCCCAGACCTTTGCTGAAAATACACTCAGCAAATTGCAGGCCTTCGGATGAAAGTAAAGGAAGGACAGACATCACACGCCGACCCAAGGGCGGGACTTCACTCGAAACTCCTCCTCCTCCTCCTCCTCGTGAGCTCTGAGAGCTGGGCTGGGGCCAGAGCCTTGCTTACGGGGGACGGGACGGGGCGTAACGCTGGTCCCTGAGGGGGACGGGACGGGACGGGGCGTAACGCTGGTCCCTGAGGGGGACGGGACGGGGCGTAACGCTGGTCCCTGAGGGGGACGGGATGGGACGGGGCGTAACGCTGGTCCCTGAGGGGGACGGGATGGGACGGGGCGTAACGCTGGTCCCTGAGTGGGGCGGGACGGGCCGGGGCGTCAGATGAGATACTCGTTTTTTTACAAACAAGAACGCGAGTCGGCTCCAGCGGGACACTCTCGGCCTCTCGAGGTACAAGCTCGTTTTTCACTCGCATTCCTGAGGCCCAGTGTGCTTTGTTCGGCTGCCGTGGCAACGGCAGACACCCAAGCACCCACAACTAAATCTGGTGAAAGCGAGAGAGAGAGAGAGGGAGAAACGAGATGGTTATCCGACCAAGAGAAAAGATTGCTTGTAAACGTTTGGTAACGGGATCTCCTGTTCAAGCAGAGTTAGTTCCTCACGGACAACAGACTTGTCTGTGGGTGTGCAGAGAACTTCCCATGTTACACCACCAACCTGACAACCTTAGGTCCAAATCAGGTGGTGAAAGAAAGACACAAGAGTCACTGATCTGGCACTAAATCACACCCTCACTCCGAGCTCAGCGACTTGGGGGGTGTGATGCTGTTAGACACTGCATTTCCTGTCATTTCCATTATCTTTGTTCCCCTGGTAACAAAAATGCCCCAGTGTGACAGCAAACATAAGGTTAACCTTCCAGTGCCTCCAGTAAACCCAGGGAGGGGTATGACGTGGTTGCTCCAACACCAGTCCCAAGACATCCTCTTCAGTCCCTCCCTGTCCCTCTGCCATCAAAGGGTGCGAAACCCAATAGCCTGGCCCTCAATGGCCCAATTGTTAGGAAGGATTTGGGACAATTTTGCAACACAAAAAGGGAGGGGGGGGGGGTGGTAAAAGAAAACTGTATAGGGGGGTAAACACACAGGAGGCTTAATTAGAAGTTGGGAAATGACTCCATGCTTGCAAAGCGAGGGGGTTGGGGGCAGGCCGCAGACGGCCCACAGTCATAGAAGGAAAACGAGCGATTATGGAACACCGTCGCCTTGCACCTTTGTCTGGGTTTAACAAAAGCCAAAAACAACCCCCACCCCAACTGACTGCATTCCCAGGCCTTCTGTTCACAGATGTGTCGCTCTCACTCTCGGTAGCTAAAGTCCACACACACCCTGGAAATCATGACTCAACAGTCCATAAACAGCACGCACACATACACACAGACACAGCACACGCACACGCACAC